>JAGFPH010011579.1:0-33913 GCA_018207615.1 Philaenus spumarius | reverse complement strand
AAGAAATTAGTTGAAACCAAAAAGATAAAGGGCAATGTTAAAGTAAAAAATAGATAAAGCCAATCAGTGAAAGTGAAAAATTAAGAGAAGATGATTTAATACATAATTTGTTGTAAGACATATCTAGTTCGATATAATAAAATATAAAATTCATATAAAAAATAAAAATAATCGTTGAAACATAGATTATTCTGCCAGGACTGTTTTTTTAAATTTATTATATTTTTTTATTTGTTTTAGTGTTTATCGAAGTGATTTCATTTCAGTAAATTTAAGAAAGGTAAAATCATTTTCAGCATAATTATAAGATTGAATAAAATTTATTTGTACCAAAGAAGTAATTAGAATGTGTGAAGAATAATAAATTGTTGAGAGAATTTCTAAGGAAAAATCAAAATATAACTATCTTTAACCAAACTCTTAAATCACCTCTGTATTTATTTAAACACTTTGTTTGGATTCAACTCACATGTCAAGATACAAATTTATTCGAAAATCGAATCTGGTGGAAGACCCAAAGTTTAGAACCTTTCTCAGAAACAAATAAAATTAACTTACATAAATCAAATTAACTTTCATAAATCAAATTAACTTTCATAAATCAAATTAACTTATTGGCTTAGAAACTGTATGCCTCTAAACTCAAATTGACTTTACATGGTTTATAGATTAACTTACATAATGTTTATTTTTCAAAAGTTCATAAGACGTGTTTCTGTTTATTTCATAGCAGAAGTGATAACCATCCCAGGCATCAACTAATTCATTTTTAACGTTGTATAGTTTGCCTAAATTCCTAAAGATGGCTTCGTAAAACAAAAAATAACGAATTTGTCCGACAATTAGTAATGGATTCTGAAAGTAGGAGCTTCAAAAAGTACATTTTAGTAAAAATGCTGAGAAAAAGTGGTCCTGAGCACGAGCCTAAACGCACGAGCAATCGGTCGGAATCTAGTAGAGTTGGTGGGAAACTTCGCCGCTGGCTAGTTTACTGGCTGACAAGCTGGTCGTCCACTAGGTCAGTAGAGCAGCGCGTAGCGGAAAACTATCGACCTCGAACAAAATTTATTTACGACGAAATAATAACTTTATTTAGAATCATATTACTTAAAAACTAAACGAGCTAGAACAACCTAATATGGTTTATTATTTAGAGCAAACATTTGATAAATTGATAATTAAATTTTTTAAATTTAAAAATTAGAAGAGTAATTTTTCCAAGAAAAAGGAAAATTTATTTAAATTCTAACATAAAGGCTTCGTCCACTAAGGGGGGGGGGGAGAAGCGCGGCGCCGTTTTCGAATAAATGGAAATACTGTTGGAGGTCGGTACCGCGCCGCGACGAGGCCAGGGTCGGAATTTGTTGGGTTCGGATAACTTCGACTGTACTTGGCAACATTCGTACCTAACAAACTGTCATATATCGGCAGCTGATCTACAACCAGAACATAGTCTTTCTGCACGTGTCGCAATTCAAAGGTGAATCTATTTTGTTGTAGATTCATTACTAACAAAAAATTATTTGTCTCTCTTCCTTACAATTTTACCTACTTGCATACAATATTTATACAAAAAAAGTATTTCTCCTTTTAGAAAAAACAATGGCAAATATAGATAAATATGGTTTGTTTCATACAAAATGTAGAAAATGTTATAATTGTGTTAAAAATTTTGTATTTTTAGGAAAAATGAAAACTTTTTACGATAAAGTTATAGATTTTTACTTGAATTCATACAACAGTGCAACCAATCTTTTGTTCATTTCAAAAACGTAATGTCTCAAGTTCATGTATGTTAATTAAAACCCTTAAACTGTTTATGCTATCTTTTTTTTTTTTTTTTTTTTTTGCAATTCCAAGCCATTTTGTTGCGAGTGCAAGCATATTTTCAAAAATTCGCCAAATATAGAAATTACAAACCAATCCAAAAGTGTTCCGTAGCTTTTTTGTAGAGAATTCGTATATGCTAGTAAACATTTATTGATGTAAAATTTACAAATAACTAAAGAAACAAGAAATGTTCAGTAGCGGAAAGAAAAGTTGAACTTTAGGCCTACACAAAAAGTAGTAAAACATTTTTATTTTTTCAAAATTTAAAAAAGTTTGGTAATTTAGTTCTAAATAAAACTGTATAAAAATATATATCAATTTCAAAATTTATTATTTTGAAAACACCAGATTTTATGTTCCTACAAGACTGCTAACACAACTAGGCCTAATAGTGATTTAGGAATACATGCTTTGCCCAAAAATGAAATAAAAAACAGCCGTGTGCTCTGAACCATAAAATTAAGTAAGCTCGACCCTCGCTCTCCACGCGCACACTTACACTACCTACCTATGATTCTTTCTTTCTAGCGCTAATCTTTCTTCTATGAATCACACCAACTAGGTAGGCCGTGTGAGTGTGCCTGCGCGTGTGGTACGAGGATCGATTTTACTTCGATTTTATGGTTCAGAGCGCACGGCTGTTTGGACAAACTTTAACAAAGACGGCTGGAAGTTCGCTATCTTAATTCGCCAATTTAACTGTTGGTTTTTGTTTGTTTGTTCTTTTATACTTCCTTTTTATTTTTCATAGTTGATTTGTTACAGTGTATTTCTACGAAAAATTTGAGTTTTGTTTCAATTTCATGGTCTCGCTGAGTAACCAGTGTTCTGTGAGCTATCCAAGTCATTTGATTGTATTGACCATTCAATCATGTCGGCAAAATTACATAGATATGTAATTATAGGTAGATGTTTGTTGTTAATTAATTCGCAGAACAGTGTACAAAGAACGACTATCTACAGGAGTAATGACAAATTAATATCTGATTGGAATTCAATGTTCTATTATGTACCACAGAGTTCCATAACAGGCCTTTTATTATTACTAATCTATATTAATTATGTTTCTCGCAATATTAATTTCAAATTGATGTTATTTGCCGATGACACAATAGCATTTATCAAAGAATGCATTGCAAATTTGAACGAAATAAATCTTGAAAAACTGTTGTAATTTAATTCTAAACAAAAGAGAATTTACAAATAATACAAGTATAGTGTAAAAGCTCGCACATTTTAACTAGATTGGAAGACTCGTCTGTCATGCCCTAAGGACAAACTTAGACCAATAACTTATGCTTTGTCTATTTTTAAATATTGCGTTTCACTGGTTATATACATGGAAGAAACGGAGAAGCTTTCAGGACTTGTTCTACTAAGTGGAAATAAAGAAAACGTTCATATTAACATGGGTTCGGAAGTGCTTAGTTTTCCAGTTATCCACCATTTTGTTTTTTTAAAAATACTTTGGATGTAGGAAATATATTGAACTAAAATTTTGGATACATTTCTAGTATAAAATCTGTAATCCATGTACAAAAATCCAAAACGTTGTTAAAAGTAAAATATCTCAAAAACTCTAACTACAAAAAAATTCAAAACACTAAATATTCCCTTTTTAGTGACAAACATAACCACTTTTTATTATTTCTGCAACTTGAAAAATAAAGGTGCGGCTATACACGCCCGTCCCATCACGTCACGTCACGTCTTTTTCCCTGAGGTATGCTCCCTGTGTAATCAAATGGAGGTAGGTATACGGTACACACCTATCACGTCACGTCACGTCACGGCTGAAAAATATTTGATTGCCCTAGAGTCATACGAATTCCTTACTATATTCACGTCTGTAAGTTTATCTCATAAACTCAACGCTCGTAGTTTTGCTTACAATAAATAATATAATTAGTATTAGAATACCAAATTAATTTCACAGATGATACAATAACTTTTTCGTCGTCTATGGCTTAAGAATGTTTTTAAAATTGTAAATAAATAATGCTCAGAGGTCGATCTAAAGTACTTGCTTACTTTTTTTACATTGAAACATGAATAGTTGGCGTCAAATGATTTTTCTGAAACATAAACAAACAAGAGTCCATAGCAATATAGCCTTTCTTTCAATATTAATGACTTCATTTTAATTTCCTGTGGCAGGAAACATCTGCACATGATCTTTTGGAAGTGGCATTGCCAAGAATAACAACTATGTATTAAATCAGCAACTACTTCTTACAGTAAACTTAAACTCAAATTTTTATTTATTTGTTACTACTGGTACTAAACTTGGTTACAAACTCTACAATAACATTTTGTTGTGAAACTTTACTGTCCAATACATAGTAGCATTTACCTTTTTAATTTTTAGCCATGCCAACAGGAGGAGTTTTCTTATTATTGACATCGGTAAATAAATTTAGACATTAAACTAAAATAATAATAAACGGAGTATTAACTTAAGCGGTAATTTAATTTTAATTATTTTCTTTTTCTTTTTTTTTTTAATTAAATAAATAATGGTTCTTTTAAATCTAAAACTAAAAAACGCCCAAAAGTGTACTTTTAAATATAACTATAAAGTAAAAACGGAATTTCATATTGATTAAAATGACAATACTTTCTTTCATTGAAACAAACTGCATGACAATCGGTCAGGTCTCCAGAAATAGATATCACTAGCGTTGTAAAACCAAAAAACAAAAAGTGTTCTTAAAAAATATACCGACGGAAAAAAATATACTTTAGCGCCTGGACGAGAC
This sequence comes from Philaenus spumarius, assembly GCA_018207615.1. Classification (NCBI taxonomy): domain Eukaryota; kingdom Metazoa; phylum Arthropoda; class Insecta; order Hemiptera; family Aphrophoridae; genus Philaenus; species Philaenus spumarius. The sequence goes on along the minus strand of JAGFPH010011579.1, from coordinate 29,324 downwards.
GTGACGTGACGGGTATGTATAACCTCAATTTAACCTAGCTATTAGCTAAAAACTAAAAATAAATGATCTTGGTAGAAATTTATTAATTTCATTGTTGGCAGTACCAACAGCTGATCAACAATGAACTGTTTAGCAAACATTTCAAAGTGCAAGTTAATCGTGAACTAAAATATGAAATTCAAGTTTACGAACTAAGATTTATAGTACGTTGGTATTGTTTTTGTGCAAGGTTTTTGTAATGGAAATGCATAGCAGCCACAACGCGAATATCTGGAGAGATTTCCAAATAGACAATTTCCAAATACCAAAACTGTTATTTCAGTTTTCCGGCGTTTACTTACCAATGGGTCATTCGCAACTTCTACAGAAACAAAATGGTGGATAACTGGAAAACGAAGCATTTCCGAACATATGTTTATGCGAACTTTTTTCTTTATTTTCACTAATAGAACACGTCCTGAAAGTTTCTTCGTCTCTTCCTGAATCACTCTGTATAATATGGTATATCATTATATATAGAATCAGTGTTAAGATATGCCACAGGCATGTGGGGCGGATGCAGTGAGTATAGACAAAGTTTCTTTTCTTCAAACATTTACGGAGAATGACTAAACTGGACCAAAGAACCAGTTTTACGCCCTTATTTTAAAATGTAAAAATATTTACTGTATCGGGACTGCACATAAATTATCCCTACAACCGATCGTAAAGTGCTACTTTACGATTTAAAAACACATTGTAAAACGACCGTAGCCGATCGATAAAGTAAACAGCTGATTCATATTAATTGTTATAATTACTTGTTCGGACATTTGCCATCATTTGTGTGTTAAATAATCAAACACGACGTTTCGGGAATACAAATCAATTCCCGTTCTCAAGTGACTAAAACTAACGGTACATAAAAACTAGGCAACTAGGCCTATGTAAGGGTAAACAAAGTAAAACTACAAATTATTACTAACCTTAAATATCTACATGATGGATCTCAGAGCTAAGACTGAGAAGTCAAACACACCAAACACATGCACAACACAAATGTACCTAGTTTTTATGTACCGTTAGTTTTAGTCACTTGAGAACGGGAATTGATTTGTATTCCCGAAACGTCGTGTTTGATTATTTAACACACAAATGATGGCAAATGTCCGAACAAGTAATTATAACAAAATTCAACATCCATCATTAACAAACAATAATAACTTCAAACAGAGAATCATATTAATTGTTGTTGTGTCATATGTTGACTCAAAACCGTTAGACTAACCACAAAAACTTTGTGAGTAATTTTGTTCACTATAGTTGAATAAATAATGACAGAAGAATTTGATGAAATTGGTACGGATTTTATTAAAAATTGTGGTATTTTCGGTTGTAGGAAAAATGTAATAGGCTATGTAATTCAAACGTAAAATGTCTTTATAGCTTTCGAAAACTTTTTCCTCTTAAGCGATAAAGACATACTTTACGCTCTTAATACATAAATAACTATTTAGCCTGGGTCAACAACAGATTGAAAAATAATGGATCAAAACTGTTTTAAACACGGTTTAGCACCAGAAACAAAGTACATTACAGATTGCCATCTCATTGTATGATATTGTTTGAGAGTACTTCAATGTACATTGGTCTGACTGAAACTGTCTATAGATTGGCCAATCACTACAACTAAAAAAATTAAGTACAATTTATACATCTACACATATAAGTAATATTCAAGTGTCTGTATGCGATTTCGAAAATAATCTATGTAATAATGTAGGCCATAAATAGGATTAGATATTTTTGGATAGGTAAATTCCTAATAAGGTAAAATCAAGAGGCGTTACTAACAACAACATAGACCTAGCTGATGATATAATAGGAGAAGACGACCCGTTTTACGAAGAATATCAGAGTTGCTGACCTTAGCAAATGACCACTGTTTTAAAACTAAACTGTTAGTACAAACATAAAAAGTTACAGTTAACAGATATTGCCTAAATTAATAGCATGCGAAAAAACAGTTATTTTATTTATGCCTAGGTATTCAATTCTAGGTTCAATTTTTATATATATATAAATAAACGCAAACAACACCGGTATATGCATTTACAACGAGTAAAATTGACGTCCATTTGAACGTTAAATATTATTAATATAGAAGAAAAACTTAACCTAACCTCAAAATGTAAAATATTTAGTCAACTGAGAACGTGCTCATATAACAAATTGGGTCACTTACAAAAAACTTCTTTTTGTAGATCAATATCACCAACGAACACTGAAATTGCAAAAAATAAACACAGTTAAACAAATATTAAAATATCAACTTCACAAGACATTATATTATTTATTGAGGTTGTAAACAAAACCCCACAGTCTAATCTACGATTGTATTGAAGATGATGGGTGAAATTCGCTGTTATATTATATTGTTACTCACGTACGTACGTACACGCGCTTTTGTAGGAGTTGATTTTCAAAATTATTAATTTGTCTTATGGTGCTCTTTAAGAGGCATTATTGGTGATATGGTTATTTATATGCAAATATAAAACATAACCTAGAACAGAATTATCAAATGATATATGTACCCAAACATTGTGTGCCCTATAGATGATTGTATTATTTTTAATTCCACTTTCAGCTACGCCCACATAGTAAACCCATTGGTTTATAAAGGTTTGTAGCATTATCAAAATCATAACCGAGTAAAAGATCTTATACAGAGTAAGTTCAGTTATTGTGATAGTATCTTGAAAATGTTTGCTAAAGTAAAGAAATATTTCCAATCACTTTATAGCCGAAGTAATCTTGTGAAAGCTTTCGTATAGATTGTTTCTATTGAAATATAATTTTCTGTTTCGGCAAAAGTAGAAAGTGCTTTTAGAGGCAGCACTCTATTGTCTACTGTCTGATTCCTTTATAATATCCAGCCCGCTGCACCTGTGTCCTGACATGTTTGATACGTTTCAACCATTAAACTTCCCGTATAAGTTATTTAAGTCTTAAGTATTACTTTCTAAAAACATAATAGTACTAGTTGACTAGCTTTGCTATTGATTGATTTTATTTTAAGGGTAGTTATTCCATTTCATCAATTTGACATAAGTAGCCGAGTTGCAAATGCATTTTTATATCTCTTAAGAAAATTAATAAATAATATTAGCTTTTTAGTTTGTAGGAAGTTAGTGCAATTAATTTTTATTATATAGGGGTAGCTACCCAATTTAAACCTCTTTTATTGTCCTGGTAATATGTGTAAATTGTAAAATTTTATTGAAATTAGTTGCGTAGTTTTTGAGCATATAAAAAAAGTAAGTTGATTTTTATTTAATGTTAAGGGTATTTTTCCATTTCATCCCATTGTCTTAAGTAATCACATTTTAAATAGTTTTGTATATCTCTTAAAAAAATGATTTCATATTATACAATCTTAGCTTTATAGCTCGTAGGAAGTTAGTTTAATTTATATTTATTGTATAGGGGATAGCAACCCCATTTAAACCCTTTAGACTGTAGTAGTTATAATGTCTAAACACTCCTGGCAATGATATTAATAAACTGTGAAATTTTTAGTAAAATCGGTAGAATAGTTTTTGAGTTTATATAGGACAAAGAAACATTTTTTTATACAGAGATGTAACTTTTTTATAAAAACATAGGGTTAAAGTATTTAAACATTGTTTTACATTCTTATCATTTTTTATTACTAGCAGTTTTAATTTTTACTTTCTCACCAGGGCTAGAGGCTGAGGCAGAAACAAAATCTACTAATTAATTATCTCGCTTTCGTTAGTGTACCAATATTCTAAATATTTGGTTGAAACCCTAGAGCATATAAACTGAATTTTGTAAATTCGCTAGCTTACGTCAGCGGTTCAGCTGCGTGAACAAATTATTTTTGTTTTGACTTTAAGCTGTAAAACTTGACACCAAATTTCAAATTCGTGTATTAGTTGACAGAAATTTAAAAATAATAAATTATTGGTACAGAGTTCCAAAACACGACCTGTATTTAAACTCCTACAACTTACTTTTTACAATAAATCTACATCTTGCAGAAAGACAGTCAGGTGGTTACGCCTAATACTCAATGCGAGAATAGCACAATGTAATCCTTTGATTTATGGATGTTGGCAACCCTGTTATATCTGGAAGCTCAGAGCTTAGAGACGCTTTGAAATGCAAAATGTCAGCGAAAGCATTGATTTATATACAGTAAGAGTTTTAGAAATAAATCATCTTTCAAGGACTTGTGTCAGTATTTGTCCCTGAACTTGGGTGTAGTACTTAAGATGGTTTTGTCGTTTCTCGCAGTCTCCAGTCAACTAAATATTACTACTTGCAATAATTAAACAAAATATACATATACACACTTAAACACTCGTCGCATACATTCAAACATTACAATTTCACCCTCACTTAAAATAAATATAAATTCCACTAATTTCCTAAAAGATACAGAACTGAAATTTTATACATATTATTATCAGTTGATATAACATATGAAATAAAACACATATAAATTCGATTAATTAAATGGTGAAACAGGATAACTACCCTTAAAATAAATAATTCGACCACGCAGCTGAACCGCTGACGTGAGTTGAGCGAATTTCCCAAACAAGCTTTAAGTGTTTTAGCGTTTCAACCAACTACTGTATTTGAGAAATTAATCTACTCAAGGGGCTGAATAGCTGCCTCCGTGTACAAAACTTATTAGAATTTGTTTGCACATAAGGCTCCACTCGCAACGGAAAACTCGCTTTGCAAGTTTGCACCTTGACCCTGCGGCCTAGGGTTATGGATTCCTTCACTTCGCTCGCAGCGTACAAACTTGGTGAAGATCAGCCACGGTAAAATCTCCCACGTGGATTGGAATAGGGTACTTTTAATGATGTTTACGTTTTGATATAGGCGACGAGATACATACGACGAGGTTCGTGACTGCCCAACACTCACCAACACCATACAACACCAACCTTGTCTTCCTGTAACTCGAGAATTGGTAACCAATTAAACCACTCCCCCTTCATGGTGTCTTACGGTACTGCTCGGTTGGTTGACAGTCGGTTACATTGGGTATAACGTTTTCTCTTCGCGTTATTTTTTTACACTCTATTACATATCCTTACACTCCGGGCCTCATTAACTAAGTCGTAAGTTCGTGGTTGAGCCCCCTAAAAACAATCAAGCTCGAACTATTGCTTTGCGCGTTTCACCCACACGCGAACTATTGCTTTGCGCGTTTCACCCACACGCCAACCACTGTTTTGCGCGTTTCACCCACACGCGAACCACTGTTTTGTGCGCTACACCCACACTCAAACCACTGTTTTGCACGTTTCACCCACACGTGAACCACTGTTTTGCGCGTTTCATCTACACGCGAACCACTGTTTTGCGCGTTTCAATCACGCGTAATGCACTCTTTTACGTGTCCACAACACCACACCCTCACTCAGGTAGGAGTGGGTCTTTCAGCTGGAACACACAACAAAATGGGTACAATAAAACTGTTTGAAAAAGTGGTCCTTTTTGTTTTGTTTTACGTTTTAGTAGTCAGACTCAGAATTCCGATAAATATTTTGTTTCTAATGTTACTGGACTTCAAACGACGAATCTGTATCTTGGGTCTGAATAATTAATGTTTTGATTTTACTATTTCTTGTTAGCGATAACTTTTATGTAATTTACTTTTGTAGTAAAATTGTAAAACTACTTTAGTAAATCACTTCTCCTATCCCACCTAAAATTATGAAGTCACAGTGAATCTGTTTAATAATTTAAATATGTTTGTGAGAAAGTATGTGCCAGTTCCTGGTACCGTTTATTTCTGTTGTAGTTTTGTAAAATCAAGTAAGAGAAACATTCACGAGAATGGAGAAATACAATTAATTTGAAAACTGAATTTTGATGTTAGAAACGCGATTCTCGGAACAATAAGCACTTGACGGGCAGACTCTTCGATTTTTCCACAAACTGTAATGTCTGATACATTGTCAACTTGTCATCTGTTTAAAAAGTTTCCCACCCAGTAGTTCAGCCAATAACTATAACGCTTATTAAAGTTTCAAACTATTGCAATAAAATAGTAAACTGATTGCGACGTAACGGAACTACCCGAAGGCGAACGAAGTTCATCGATGTTTTCAGTATTGTATTCAAGTTTGCCGAAGTTGCTTGAATCGTTGAAGTGTTATGCTCTTTGTCCGCTACTGCGATTCAATTCTAATTTAACTTGGTTGGATACGAGTTGCAAAGGACGTGTTCAGACCTCTGGCATACTTTAAAACAACAAAACCTCAGTCCCGGTTCATAAATTGACAGTTACTCACCTGCAAAACTTAAAGGTCGGCTCTAGTAAAGCAGAAAGCAACCTGCGACTCCCTATAGCGGCGGTAGGTTACACGGACATTGCTCATCATAAATCCATTTAAACCCGCAATTATTCAAAAAGCGTTTTTTTAAAACATACCAAACTCTTGGGGACAAAATTCTTCATCCGAATGGCTTGGTAATTTTTCGCTATAATTAATAGTTACAAAGTAAAAAATATTTAAAATCACCCTACAGCGGCGGTAGGTTACACGGACATTGCTCAACCTAAATCCATTTAAAATCCGCAATTGTTCAAATAGCATTTTTTTTAAATACAAAAATCTTGGGGACGAAATTCTGCAGGCGAATGGCTTGGTAGTTTTTCGCTATAATTAATAGTGACAACATAAAAAAATATTAAAAATCAACGTTTTAATTTGTTAATAAATATTAAACAAAATATTTGTATTAATTTAAAAAAAGCCATTTGCATGCATATTGAACATAGCTTTAAAATGACATATCATTTATAATTTTCCGATCAAAAATAAAGAAAAAAATTGGATTTTAATTTAACATTGGTTTTATGGAGTGTCAGCCAACATGGTCGACAGCTAGAGCCGACCCTACAGTGGTAGTTATAACTGCTAGTTACTGTAATGTAGTTGTAACTGTTAGTTAATTATGACTGTTAGTTATAACTTAGTTAATTATAAGTGATAGTAAGCTATAACTGATAGACAGTTATAAGTGATAGTTAGTCACAAATGTTAGATAGTTATAAGTGATAGTTAGTGTTATTTAGTTGTAACTGTTAGTTGATTATAACTGTTAGTTAATTATAAATGAGAGGTAAATTATAAACATAATAGTAGTATGTTATAAATGTTAGATAGTTATAACTGTTAGTTATAAGTAATAGTTATTTTTAACTATTAAATACTTATAACTGTTAGTTGGCTATAATTGTTAGCTAGTTTTAAGTGGTAGTTATAACTGTTAGATATTTACAACTGTTAGTTACTGTTATTTGGTTGTAACTGTTAGTTATAACTTAGTTAATTATAAGTGATAGAAAGTAATAACTGTTAGATAGTTATAAGTGATAGTTAGTCACAAATCTTAGATAGTTATAAGTGATAGTTACTGTTATTTAGTTGTAACTGTTAGTTGATTGTAACTGTTAGTTATAACGTAGTTAATTATAAGTGATAGTAAGTTATAACTGTTAGATAGTTATAAGTGATAGTTAGTCACAAATGTTAGATAGTTATAAGTGATGGTTATTGTTATTTAGTTGTAACTGTTGGTTTATTATAACTGTTAGTTAATTATAAGTGACAGTTAGTTATAAATGTTAGATAGTTATAACTATTAGTTATAAGTGATAGTTATTTATAACTATTGGATACTGTTAGTTGGCTATTATTGTTAGCTAGTTATAAGTGATAGTTACTGTTATTTAGTTGTAACTGTTAGTTGATTATAACTGTTAGTTATAACTTAGTTAATTATAAGTGATAGTACGTTATAACTGTTAGATAGTTATAACTGTTAGTTACTGTTATTTAGTTGTAACTGTTAGTTGATTATACCTGTTAGTTATAACTGTTAGTTAATTATAAGTGACAGATTTAGTTATACATTTTAGATAGTTATAAGTGATAGTTAGTTATAACTGTTAGATAGTTATAAGCGGTATTTATAACTGTTATATAGTTATAATTGATAGTTATAACTATCAGTTATAACTGTTAGTGATAAGGTTGCAACTGTAACCATCACTGATGACGATGACTTGTTCTGCGAAACGTGTTAGAATATTAAACTCACGACGGTAGTGCAAGACGTTTGTATTTATTTTTGACCAGTATACAAACTAGCTATAAACCAACCATCAATTATGATATCATAGATTTGTAAGATATAACCTAAATAATCTATTAGTATAACTTTCGTCGAGACATAGTTAGCAGAGGCTGGGCAAATCAACAGCTGAGTATGCGTTGTAAATTACGACTCTATCACTTCACAAACGTTCAAATGAGTCCTAAATTACGACTCCTATCGTTTCTTGGGTTTAGCCATTGAAAATAAAATAAATATCAGTTAGCTGATAAAAGAAGCGTTTCCGGACGTATGTTTTTATAGGTATTTCGTTCTTTATTTTGACCCGTCTAACCACTCCGTGTATTACAGAAACACTGCATAGTGCATACAATACAAAGAAAGATAATTCGATCACACAGCTTAACCGCTGACGAGAGTTGAGCGAATTTCCAAAATAAGTTGATACGTTTTACCATTTCAATTATTTTTGGGAAAGGTCGCCTGGATAATCGCCTGAATGTACGAAATATATTAGTAGAATGTTTGCATCTCTCTCTTTAGCCCCGGCTCAAGCATTGCTTCGTTCAGCTCGTAACAAAAAACTCTCTTTGAGTACCTTGAGTCTCTACCTTGTGGCCTCGGATTATGTACTGCTTCGCTTCGCCGCAGATATACTCGCTTCGTGCTTTTGCATTCCGACCGTCGGTCGGCCTAAGTGGTTTATAACCGAGTATTTTTATGGTAGTTTACGTTTTGATCGATTCTGGGACAACCAGACGAGCTGTAGGGTCATGTAAAAACATGAAATGTGCAGAATAATCTCCTATATGTATTTATTTCAATAAAACTTATAAAACATTTTACTCTAGTACGAAATATTATGAAAGACGTTTATATCTGGTCAACGTTTATTTCTGGCTTCCAGTTTTGGGATTTTTTGCTAACAAACTCATCCGAGCCACTTACAATACCAAATTTGAACCAAATTGGACTTAAAATGTGGCCTTTAGGGTGCGAATACACGCACACCCATACACACATATTTATATATATTGATACCCTTAAACGTGTTCCGTGGACCATGATCGGTGCTTATTGACTACTCCGACCTTAGGTCTCACCGTAAGAGTCACTGCAACAGCTCATCTTTCCTAAGGAAATATATGACTAGAAATTTTTCGAGACTTCAGCTCGTGTTTTTTTTTTTTTTATTTATTTTTTTTTTTAAATAACTGTCAAAATCGGGTTTTCTGCATCCAAAAACATATGCAACGATATTCCACACTGTATTTTCAAAATTTTGACACAAAAACGTGACCCCAAAGCGCTACGACTTTCTAACTGCCAAAATCGGGTTTCTCGTACCCAAAAACATATAAAACGATACCAAACACTCTATTTTCAAAATTTAAACACAATATTTTCAATTTTTTTCCCCTAAAAAACGTGATTCCTACGCGCTACGACTTTTCAACTCTTAACATAGTTTGTCCCGTACCCAAAAACATAAAATTATACTTTACACTTTATTTTCAAAATTTTCACACAAAAACGTGAACCCGGCGCTACCACTCACGCTACAAAGCTCAAAAGCGTTTCAACTATCCGCAATAAAATTACGAATATTTTGGCAACACCAAAAGTTTTCTACGACTATGTGAGTGCATATATCGTGTTAACAGACAGACATTTACACAAAAGTTTTCGCATGATTACAATAATTCGGCATTTTAATGCAAGCCAAAGTAATATTAGACTTAAAAAAAAAAAAATCATTTAAAAACCAGCTTTTTAGTCAGCTAACACAGTAACAACTGTTTAAGTCACGTTGTTTGGTTTCATTTCGCCTCAGTTTTTTTTTATTATTATTTTAAACACTCTCATTCGTTCAGAGTAGCACTACGTGTCTTGACACAAACCTCGTTAGTTGCTGAGTTTCATCTAGGTAAAGAAAGTTTACAATTTTAATCTATTCAGGTTTAACAGGGCTTTATGTTGATCTGGGATTCATTAAAAGTTTTCAGGATATGAACAAACTTTGAAACTGTTGGGCTACGATATTGCATCGATCTTTGTGTCACAACTTTAAATAGATTGTTTCCGAACAAGGTAATATAATCTATTAAATCCCCAAGAACAGTGTATCTCATGCACAATTGTACTGCATTTCATGTAACCCATCTTCTGTACAGCTATTATAAAGAGGTCAAATTTGTTTGTATGTAGGGGTTAATCTATGGAACTACTGAACCGATTGAAATAAGTTTTACACCATCACTGAGTAACATAGGCTAGAATTCGTTTTGGTTTAAGAGTTGAAACAACCCCTAAAATAATTAACAATGGTGCTATACTTTCCTTGAAGCTAGAAAGCTGAAATTGTGTACATTTATTTCTTACAAGATACATAGAAAACGTGAACAATTATTGCATTTTTGACGCGTGCTGCTAATGAGTGAAAAAGTGATAACAACCCCTAACACAATAAAAAATTGTATTTTTATACTTTATTTAATGCAAGTTAGAAAAAGATTTGTACTTTTATTTATTTCAAGATAAATAGAAAAAGTATACCAGATTAGCATTTTGTTACGTGTTGCTAAGAGGTAAAAGTGTGATAGCAACTCCTAAAAAAATAAGAATGAATTGCTATACTTTCTTTAAAGCTAGTAATCTGAAAATTTTACACTTATTTCTTTCAAGACACATTGAAAAGTAAACAATATTTGCATTTTGTAGCGTGCTGCTAAGGGGAGACAATGTGATAAATTCCCATGAAACAATACAAATTAATTGCTACACTTTCTATAAAGTTCGTGAGATGAAAATTGTGTACATTTTATATTTTTTTTCAAGATACACAAAAAAAGTGAACCAGACTTAAATTTTTAAGCGAGCTATAAAGGGTAAAGATATGATAACAACCCCTGAAATAATACAATTTAATTGTTACAATTGATTTAAAGCTAGTGAGATAAACAATTTTAAGTTTCTTTCTTTCAAGATTTGTAGAAAAGTATTAACCAGATTTTAATTTTGTACCAAGTTTCTAAGTGGTACAAATGAGATAACAACCCCTAAAATAATAAAATGTAATTGTTATACTTTCATTATATTACAGCTATTGAGCGAAATATTTTTAAATTTAATTCTTACAAGATGCATAGAAAAATTAAACCAGATTTGCATTTTGTAGCATGCTGCAAAAGGATGAAAATGTGATAACCCCTAAACTTATATTTTTCTTCTGAAGAGTGTCCACCGCCCGAGTTATCCAAGTACAGGTTACGCTATGGTTATTTTTGTACAGAGGGGGAAACCTCTCCGTGATGGTCAGAAATGGTTCTAAACAGTTTTTGGAACTATATTGCATATATGAACTAAAACCACCACCATAAACTCATATTTTCTTTCAGGATTACCAATACGAATTTGGGTTGGTCTATTCCTCAAATTTTACCTTAGTAGTTGAAGATTAAAATTCAGTTCCTTCATGACTAAAATTGCTGTGAACGTACAGCGTTCCACGACTCACTAGATGCTAGCTTGAAAGAAATAATTCGACCACGCAACTGAACCGCTGACATAATTCGTGAATTTCCAAAACTAAGTTCTTATGCTTTAGGGCGTCAAACAGCTATTTGGGAAATTTGTCTACTCCCGAAGTTGCTGAATATATGGCTGCATGCGTGTACGAAATATACTAGTAGAATTGGTTTGCACCTCAGCCTCCTCAACCTCTTCAACTTAAGTCAAGCTTGTAAGTATCTTGCCAGACAGCACATGTTAAACTTATACAGTAAACTTCCCTCACAAGCTCTTGGAAAGTTCATGAATAAGTTTCCTAAAAGCATTCAAAATTCACCGAACTACAGGATTTCTTAAAACAGTATTGGACAATAACTATTGCCTAGATCATTTTACTCGGTGGATGAGTTTGTGCTAAAAATTGCACTATTTTCTGATAGATGTGATCCATTTTTTTGTTTTGCAATGTGTTTTATCTTACTAACTTATTCTTACAGATGTTTATCTTTCAATATTGTGTATTTTTTTAAATTATTATTGTATATTTTCTCTATTTTTTTAAACTGCTTGTTGCTTAATTGTATTTTGTGATTGTATGTGTATTGTTACAATGGTTGTAATATGACCTATTTTATAATACTATTTTTTTCAAAAAAAAAAAAAAACAATATCAAACAAATAAATAAGTGGGTTCGTCTTTCACCTTTAAATCACAAAAGTTTAAATCTTTAATAAACTAAAAATCAGTCACCAAAATAAAATAATCAAATATCAAATTGAGTAAGCTTCCGTGACCAATGGATTAGTAGTTCCTAATGAAAGTGGGAATATAATCAAACCAAGTCGATATAGTGTTAAATGAAATAATACAGTGATACGTAAAATCAATTTAAAAGTGAGTGAAAATTAAAATCTAGAAGAAGATTATAAATTTCTATTCATTTTAAAGACTGATCTCGAGGTTAAACCATTCATAGAAACGAAATTATTTTCAGGTAACAAGTAACGAATAATAAACATAATTAAATTAAAAATAAAGTTTACAGAGTTTAATACGAGTCAGTCGAGTTTCCTTTGTATAGAATTAGCTGAAAAATGGTTTAACAGAAACACTTATTAAGCAATTATAAGGATGTCCCGATACAATTAAAAGGAAGATAACTTATTCAATATCAAATTTTCTAATGTTTTGAATAAAGTATTGTGTGTAATTAACAATTTTTAAAATAACAATATTAATTATGTTTTGTTACTAACTAACTTTAATAAATAATAAGCTAGATTTATTAAATATAGAGAATACAGCATAGTAGTTAATTAGTACCCCTCTTATTTAGCAACGTTATAGATTACATTTAATAATTAAAGGATTAGCGCGTAGTTAGCTTAGAAGATTCTTTGTAACTTGTCGTTAAGGAAAATTTATAGAACTAGGGGAGACCAAGGCGTGCTCCGCACGCCAACCCTCAATGGACCTTTCTAAAAATATATGTTATGTTTTATTTATAATAAAAGTATATGATTAATAATAACCTCAAAACTAAGATGGCAAAAAATGTTAAATGTTCCAATTAAATTATTTCTTATATTTTATAACAGCAGTTATAATAATGGTTAAAAGAACCAGCAAGTCTCAGGTCTACACTTTAAAACTATAACCTAAAAGCTAGAAATACAAAAATAATTGCTTCAAAATTTGAAATCAGCTGTTTATGGAAATATTGGAGCAAACAGCTATATTATCTGTTATTTTTATTCAATTGGTTACTATGGTAATAAATGTAAATACATGTGGTGGTTTATCATTCTAGGCCTAACCTAAGAATTTTTTCTGACTGAATTTACAAATATTGAAATAAAAAAAAGGTCTTTATCGAAATGAATTAATTATAGCCTATGTTACTCAGGGAAAGTGTAGCTTTTTATTAGTAAAACTATTTTTTCAATCGGTTCAGTAGTGCCAGAGATTACTCCCTACATACATACGAACAAACAAAGAAACAAACTTTACCTCTTTATAATATTAGTATAAATGTTTGAAAAGTTAATAGAACAGCCATACAACCTTCCAAAAATCACACTTGTAAGGTTTCTCTTCTATTTGTGTGTCAACATGTATCTTTTATAGGTTAATTAGTAGCAGATTTAATTTAAAAATATAATTTACATTAACTGCCATATTATTTTACAGAACAGATGTTTTATGTTTTTAATTGATTTATTTAATACCAAATGTTTTAATGTAAACTGCAGAACAGAAGTTTTATGTTTCTAATTTATTTATTTAATACCAAATGTTTTAATGTAAACAAAGCAGACGTTTTTAAATTCTCATGTATTTCTTATGGGGATTTTTCGTTTTTCGGGGACCTCAAAAACCCCTTAGTTTTTAATTTTAGAAAAAACTTATATTTTTCCCTTGTACCTTGAATCGATTCCTTTAATTTGATACCCCTCCCATAATCCTCCGATTTACCAAATTCCCACAATTTTGAATCTAAAATTTCGCTTACAGTATTATATATTTATAGAATGAGTGGCAATTCAAAAATAAATTTTGGAGAAACTGTATATTCATGTTACAATAGTATTTCATAAATTCAATTAAAATACTAAATATTTAATAATTTGGGAAAAATAGTACCTAAAAAAATAATGATATGTGTTGTAAAATATTTTACTATTCTTTATACGTTTCGTTAAAACTCATAAAACGTCTCTGCTGTTATTTCAACCAAATGGCTTAAGTCACCTCTCAAGTAAAGCAAATATTGATATAATCTGGTGTAGACCCCAAATTAAGAACGATTAATTTAACCCTAGAACCGGCAATGTTAACGAAAATGGATTTTTTGGCGTTTGCAAGCATTTTTTCAACAATTCGCCAAAAATAGTAAATGAACCCCAATCCAAAAGTGTTCCATTGTTTTTTGGTAGAGAAAGGTTCAAACAATTTATATAAGTTAGTAAAAATATGATGGATGTAAAATTTACAAAGTTATTAGCTCAGGAAATAAAAAATTTTCAGTTACGAAAGGTGAAAGTTCAACATAAAAGGTCTACATAAAAAGTAGTAAAAATTTTTTGTAATATTTTCCATAAATGTAAAAAAGTTTCGTAATTTAGTTCTAAGTAGACATTATTAAAAATATTTATCAATTTCAAATTTCTTATTTTGAAAACATCAGTATTTATGTTCCTACTACAAGACTGCTATGAAAACGAAATAGTAGTGCTATGGAAAGACTGCTATACCAAGTTTGAAATGAAATTCACTAATATATCCATTGCCCCAAAATGAAATATTATTGTAACAAAGTGTAGAGAATAAATCAAGGAATTGAACTGTATACTTGCAAATTATCTTTTCATAAAAGTGTTTGACTTAGAATTATTTGAATAACAAAAGTGAGAACAAATATAGAAACCTCCCGTCCATGCAAGCTATACGAGAATTCCGCGAAAACTCCTATGTCTACCCATGTTAAAAAGTACTTTATGGTTCAAATTAAAACGTACTATGAGAACGTAATAACAGTCACTTTTAAACGGCCCTACAAAACAAACTGTTCAAACAAAAGATATTTGGTTTACAGGGAAAGTTAGCTTGAATCATTATCTTTACAAAGATACCAAAAATCTCTAAAATTAGATTGTAGTCACACAGATATCACGTGTAATAAGTAAAGCTGTTTATTGGTTGGAAAACTGACCAATTACGAGGGTATACAAACCGCTCCATAACTTCCCACCTATTTGTCCGATTTTTGATTGGATAGAAGTTTTGCATAAGGGAAATTGTGATGAATCCATCGATATATAGGTTTAACTAAGAAAACCTACTGGGCGGGCTGTAGAGATTGACGAAAGTTGAGTTATTTCGTTATGTTTTGTATGAAAATTCGGGCGCCAATTGATATGTAGAAAATTAATAAACTGCAACGATGATTCCGTATGTAAATATACGTTTTAGAAAGAAATTGTAAATATAAAAATTAAAGTTTGAAATATTACCTTTCCAATGGTGTTTGTATTTTTGAGATTGGAAGATTTTTAGTATGTCAAATATTCAATACAATCACTCGTTACAAATGTTTTGTCGTAGCCGGGAGTGATCGCATGTTTCGTGCCGGTTCTAGGGTTAATCAGACGAGCTATAAGGTCGTCTAACAAAGTAATATTTGTGGAATATTCTTCTGTGTTTATTTTGTTTACATAAAACCCCCGAAAAGTTTCATTCTAGTACAAAAAATCTCAAAATATGTACTTTGTCTAAAGAAACATTCTTTCGGTTGTTGGATTTTGGCTAACGAACTCGTACGAGCTACTTACAAAACCAATGTGTGCACCAAATTTGGACCAAATCCGACGTAAAATACGGTCGTCAGAATTCGAACACATATGTGCAGGAGTCCATGAACTACCTGAAACCCGCTTTATAGAATTGTTGCTTAGGTAAAAATAATATAAATAAACGATACCAGATAACTGCCACATACTTTCTCCCAGTTGAAACTTTATACCTTCCCAAGAGTAGCATAGGAGATGGTTATTTAGTATCGCAAAAGTAGGAAAATGTTACCATGGAAAATATTACATGCATGTAGGTAACACACATCCATATTATATTATATTAGTATTATTTTCATTTAAACTATTCAATCGATTTCGAACAAATTTGTACCAAACATGTCAATTAGGCCTGTATAGATGAACGAAAAAAGGTTTTGAACATTTTTGAAAACAACTCCCGTTTTGGCCAAAAAAAACCCCAAAATCAGTTATTATTATTATTATTATTATTACCTAAACGAGAATTTTTATGAAAATGCTGTTTTTTTTTGCATATGTTAGGGTACATTAAGGGCTACAAATAAGCCAAATTTTATCAAAATCGTTAGAGCCGTTTTTGAAAAATTTAGATTTTTCTTGTTTTTTTTGCCATTTTTGGGGGGTAAAACCCCTTAAAAATCTAAAATTTGAAAAAATGAAAAAAACTCCTGGAGATATTCCAGAACTACACCTACATACCAAATTTCATCAAAATCGGACTGTTGGTATGGTCTCTAGCACTGTACACATCCTTACAGACACTCAGACTCACGGACAGACATCACTAAAAAAACCCCTTTTTTGGGTTCAGGGAGCACCAAAACAAATAATTCCACTAAAAATATTTTTGGGTTCAGGAAGCACCAACACAGATAATTCCACTAAACATTTTTTGGGGGTTCGGGGAGCACCAAAACAGATAATTATACTAAAAATTAAAATTAGAAAATTTGGACGAAAAAATAGACTACGTATATGGTGGAGAAAGTAAAAGTTCCAAAAACCATAAATATATAAACGCTTTCTTTTCCTTTTATACGTATTTTTTTTAACAAAAACAAAATATCTTTGGTAGTAGATAAGATATTGAGTTCAAATTTGATGTACATATTAGTGTTCAGAATTGTCTTGTATATTTTTTAAATGGTATCCATTTAAAATGTTCAATGTTAAATATCTCTAAAATTGTTAACGGTCACTATTTGTTACTAATACAAGACACGCTTCCAATTATTTGTACTTATACAAAAGTATTTTAACTCAAACTCTAAATCTTTTTAGTATATCTAATTACAAAGATATTAGGTATTTTGTAAAAAAAAACAAAATGTTGGATAAACGAAAAACTAAGCTTTTTCGGACCTACATTTATTTTAACTTTTTATATTATTATTACTTAATGTACAATTCTACAAAGCGGTTCCAGATAGTTTCTAGACATCCTGTATAAATAATGTTTAATGACACCACAAAACGTGTTATGGGGACCATGATCGGTGCTCACTCGCTACTCCCAATTTAGGTCCGAATATATAACTCGTCTTTCCTACGGAAATTGCATAATATGAAGTAACAAAATATAAAAAAGTAAAGGACAGAGAAAGTAATTTTGAAATGAAAAATCAGAGGGTAGTGAGACATAGATACAGAAACAGCAACAGAGGGAAAAGATACCAATACGTGAGAGATTAAGATAAAAGAGTTAGTTGCTTATACATCTAAGCTTTATTAAAAGTTCCAGGAGTAGAAAAATAACGAAGAGAAAGGATAAAGCGTAAAACAATAACGAGGGAAGTCTTTGAGTAATTTGATCACGGCAGGATCTCAGTAAGACGTGTCCTTCTTTAAGGAAACCACTTACGTCACTAGAAAAAGGTTTTAGTTACTTTGGTTGTAAATACAGTGTAGCCAATAGGTTATTTGCTATAACATGTTGTGCATTCGTCTAAAATATTAGGGTTTAAGGTTTGTTAAACTATTTATTGAAATAAGACATAACCGGGTTCACTATATGCTAGAATACACCGAGAACGAAAACATTTAACCAATATATATACACGGGTGTTTTTTTCGAAAATTTACCACTTCTATTAAATAAAATCCGGAAAGATATAAAACATTCTAAAATAATGATTCAAAATTTACAAAGTTGGTTGCTATGGTAATTAATGTAAAAAAACATTTGTTGCTATGCTTTCAATCAGAACAACTACAGTTTTTTTCCGTATTTCCACTATTTTTAAGTTCTTCCCCCTATACGTAGAATAGAGAAAGTATTGTTTTCGTCCAAATTTTCGAATCTGAATTTTTGGTGGAATTATCTGTTTTGGTGCTCCCTGAACCCAAAAATATTTTTAGTGGAATAGTTTGTTTTGGTGCTCCCAGAACCCAAAAAAGTGGTTTTTGGGTGATGTCTGTCTGTGTGTCCGTGTGTCTGTTAGGATGTGTACAGAGCTAGAGATCATACCAACGGTCCGATTTTGATGAAATTTTTTTATGTAGGTGTTCTGGAATATCTCCAGGCGAAAAAGGCCAAAAAACGAGAAAAATCCAAATTTCTCAAAAATAGCTATAACGACTTCCATAAAATTTGACTTATTTGTAGCCCTTAATGGGTACCATATGCAAAAAAAAACGCATATTTCTAAAAATTCTCGTTTAGCTAATAATAGTAATAATAACAGATTTTTTGGGTTTTTTGGCCATAATGGGGGATGTTTTTTTTTAAATTTTTCAAAACTGTTTTTCGTGCATCTATACAAGCTTAATTGACTTGTATGGTGCCAATTTGTTTGAAATCGATCTAATAGTTTTCTCTCTAGATAATAATAATACTATTTATTAGTTAATCTCCTACTTTAATATCACCTCTCCTACCCCTCCTACAATTATGAAGCCACAGTGAATCTGTTTAATAATTTAAATATGTTTGTGAGAAAGTATGTGCCAGTTCCTGGTACCGTTTATTACGATTTAAAATAAAAATTTGCAAAATCCTTTCTTGGCTTGCGTCTTTGCCTTTAAATACCTTTACATTTTGTTGTTTGTATCTTAATTGGTTTTTCCTCCAGGTTGATTCTATGCCAGTTAGTCAGTCAGTCTGGAAGACATTCAGTCCGGATTAAGCCTCTTATACATATAGACTAGGGGCTCCAAACCTGCTCGCTTCGCTTACAAAGCACGGTGACGACCCATGGTTAAGACAATGCAAATAGATTATTGTATTCGCTGACATTTTCACGGATATTACGATTGAGCGGTGACCTACACATAGCTGATATAAAACAGAGATCCCAATAATTCGAATTGAGGCATGCGTTGTAAAATCACCATTAATCTTTAAACAATCAGTAATCAACATTCAAACAGATTTCTATATTACCAACTAAAGGAAACAATTAAAACCAGATGTTGTACTTATAATACAGTAACCCTTTTGTTTGCTTTTACCACTAATCTAAAAAACTGTTATTTATGAAGAATAGCCTAGTTACCTGATTCTCAATTCGCCAAATTTGATGGTTCATTGTAGACCTTACCAAAAATTGTGTTAAGTTTTTGATCTAAATCACCTGTTTTACCTACACAATGTAACAACAAATGCTTGAATAGAATTATAATACAGTAAGCATTTTTCGTAGATTTTTGTTTGTGTTCGCTTTTAGTTTGTTAAACTAACCTAAAAAAGCTGTTAGTTGTGAATTAATAATAAATTGATTCCAAATTTGCTAAATTAGAAGCTATGGTGGTAATTAATGTAAACAAATAAGTGTTGTTAAGGTTTTGACCCGAACAGCTGTTTTATCCAATTTTTAACTATTTTACACTATAAATTATATTTTTGAAAAATAATTTCTTGGAGTGCATCTATGACCCCGTAATAATATACCTTTAAATTTTCGTATATGTATCTTTATCTTTATACGTATGTGTATCAGTCAGTCATTCAGTCATCTATACTAATATTATAAAGAGGTAAAGTTTGTTTGTTTGTTTGTTTATTTGTTTGTTTGTTTGTATGTAGGGGGTAATCTCTGGCACTACTGAACCGATTGAAAAAATAGTTTTACTAATAAAAAGCTGCACTATCCCTGAGTAACATAGGCTATGATTCATTTCGATAAAAACCTTTTTTTATTTCAATATTCATAAATTTAATCGGAAAAATTCTTAGGTTAGGACTAGAATAATAAACCAACACATGTATTTACATTTATTACCATAGCAACCAATTGAATAAAATAACAGATAATATTATTTGCTCCAATATTTCCATTAACAGCTGATTTCAAAATTTGAAGCAATTATTTTTTTATTTCTAGCTTTTAGGTTAGGATTTTAAAGAGTAGACCTGAGCCTTGCTGGTTCTTTTAACCGTTATTATAACTGCTTTAATTTAAATTGAACATTTAACATTATTTACCGTCTTAGTTTTGAGGTTATTATTAATCCTACACCTTTGTTATAAATAAAACATAGGCTAACATATGTTTTTAGAAGGTTACGTTGGGGGGTTGGCGTGCGGAGCACGCAGGGGTCTCCCCTAGTAAATTATAAATAGATTTATTCGTTGCCATAGCAACCACTAACAAATGTGTACATAACTTCCCGTAAGAAATCTTTTATTTATTTAAAATAGAACCAGTAATTTGTAAGATCAACACGAACATATAAATACAAAACAACTTCCACCACTTTGTAATATCAGTACAGATGTATGGATTGACAGGAACAAAACAAGGCAAACAATATACACCCAACCTAACCCAATAACATCCCAGCCATATTACACCCCAGAGCATACTGCTTAATGCAATTTGCTGCTTTTCTCGGAAACTGATCTCTATAGCTGGGATTTATAGTTTATTGCGCAACATAATTCAGGAAATTTATGTCAGATTTGGAAATACGGTGAACGTTTTATATGTTTTATAATGTTTTTAAATACTTAATTAATATCTCTTTATGTAGGAAATACTATCTACTTAACGCACCTTTTGGATACATGTTTTTGATGACATATTTACCTACGTAAAAGAAAAAAAAACGTTTTTCTTTGAGTTTTTAAAATAGCTGCTGATTAAAATGGCTAATGTAAATAAATCGCTAACTTTACAAAACAAATTAAAAAAACATAAACAGTATTTGTTTTATAACAAAAACATCAGTTTTATATTTTTCCCTTATAAATATCGGCTAAACCTCAAAACATAATTTCTTTCTGGGCTATTATAATTGTTGTTTCAGTATTGCTATAGACAATACCAAGATTATGTTTAAAGTTTTTAGACGATATCACGGTTCTTTAACTAGTTTATAATTCACACTTTAAACCGCTGTCATTTTGAAAATATATGTTATGTTGTTTTAAGTTTCTTATTATTATTTATTTTATTATAACTGGCAATAAGTTGTGTTACCAATTATCAATTCTTTGTACAAGGAAAGTAATAAATAAAATAAAATAAATAAAATAAAAATATGAAAACTAGGGGGCTTTGCCCCCTGCTCGCGCCGCTCGCCAACCCCCACCCCACCTCCGATCGCTTCGCGACCTCCTGGGGGCCCCATTCAACTTTATTTTTTCTTTGTCATCAAGTGAAAAAAATGTATTGAATTTCTTTCTATGTTACAAATTTAAAGAGAACGAGGACCAGGAAAGAACATTTTCCCACGAGTTTTGAACACTATTTTTTACGATACTATAGCAAAACATTATTTAATACAACAGCACAAAATATGATTAAAATTTATTTTATTTACATTTATTTTTCTTCTTACTGACTCAAAAGCCCGTTCCCTTGTCAGTGGTTTCGCTAGATAGTAGATAGGGACAGTGGGAATCTCGTTAATACATTCATGCGCGTCTGTTTTAGGCCCATATTACACTGTAAATACACGTATTTAATCTATTCTTATTACTTTATAATAATTATAAGAAGAAGAAGAAGTAGAAAACATTTTATTTATATAATAGAGACACGTTTGGGTTTCTTGTACATGGGTAAAAGATGTCATACCAAATAAGTAACCAAAATTTACGTCCAATAGGTTTCCTAAATCGAAGGATTTTAAGTATTTTGTAAAAAAAACAAATGGATAACTGGTATAAACGAAGCATTTCCGAACCTTGTTTATATGAAATTTTTCTTTATTTACACCTTGAAAGTTCCTCCGTTTCTTTCTGAATCACCCTGTACAACAGTTATTATATTATAGTGTTAACTTAGACCATAAAAAACGTTCACCGTATTTCCAAATTTGACATAAATTTCAAACGTAAAAGTTATACGACGTGGATGATAAGGCCAGATGGATACAAAGTCTGGTAGGTGAGATGTATGTTGGCAGTACTGTAGTAGTTGTAAGATTTATAGATGTTGGTAGCAGTGTAGTCTAGGGATACTCTACGTGATTGTTATGCGAAATGTCAGTGATGCCATTGATTTATAGTCAGCATCACTGTTGTTCAATAAATAATGTTTGGCAAATATGGGTTACGTTGTCGGAATATGTTTATAAAGGTTGTGACAGATCAATGAATAGCAGGCCGATGAATAGGATGCACGAAATCCCACTTTATCGTACCTGATTAAATGGAAAATACGTTGTTTAACTGTTTTGTGAAGAAACATTACATGCGAATTTAGCTGGCGTCTTTGCAGACGACGACTTTTTTTATGAAGATAGTAGCGTTGTGTAATATATATTTTCTTTTCTAATTAACTTAACTTTAAAAGTGAAAGAAAACAATTTTATTTAGGAAGAACAAAAGAAATCAATGATTATTTATTACTATGTAACAATACAATTCAATAAAAATACCCACGGCATAATAGCTCATTTAACATGAAAAGTCTTATTCTCGGGGCTGGTATCCGTGGGCAACGATATTCAAACTAATATTAATAATAAAAACAAAAACGTTTTGAAAATGTTCAGTTATAGTCTGGCAAGTTTTACGTTAGTGTAACGCTGAAATATTATTAGTAATATCTCACCACACTTTAGATAATCTTGAACAACTTTGTAAGATATTTTTTTCTTCTATCGAGGTTTTCTCCTTACAGTTTAATCAAGATTTTCTATTTCCGTTGGGTCCCTTTTAGTCTGTAACATTAACGGTCTGGCTTCTCTCCGCAAAATTTTGTTACTCTTCCTTTCTTGCTTTTTTACCTTCAGTTTTTTTAGCTTTGTTGCGGGTCTTGCCATATTTCAATTTTTCAGCTGTTACGTACGTAGGCTATTTGGAGCCGGTCCTTAGTTCGTATAACATGTATTTATTTATTTCTATCAAACGTTTTTGAATAGTATTTATATTTATTATTTTCAGGAGTATGTAGTCTTTATATAAATAGCGTTAATTAATCGTTTTATGGCCGTTTACAAAAGTTATTATTGATTTTTTCTTGTTTCATAACAATTCTGAACAGCTAATGCATTCCCGTATGCTGGTAGTTCGTTAATGATCCGCGGGAGCGCTCTGCATTCATCTACTTCAGCCTTTATCTTTATCAACTGTTCCCGCTTGACTCGCTCGTTAATTTAAATGTACTTATTCATGCGTTTATTGACCTAAATATATCAGTTTTTTTTTATTATTATTAATATTTGTTTTAAATTAGGTGTTCAATTTTATAATTCTGTACAAGTTATTCCGAAGCGAATATAGATGTACTATTACAGTTGGCATTGGCAACATAAGCACATTGTACTAAATGAATGTTGAATCGTGAAAGTAATAATTTTGATGACGTCTTTTAGTAGTTTTATTAACTGTAAATATACATATTCAATGAGTGTAAGTGTTAAGTCTTGAAAAGGTTTAAGAGATAAAGTATCTTGGGCTTGTAATTAAGTCAAAGCTTTCATGGGAGGGGCATATAAAGAAACTTAAGAAGGAAATGTTTTTAATTTTGTAAATTTTACTTGTGAAATGTTTGCGCTGAGAGAGTACTAGTGTATGTGTATCATCCAACTACCTCACTAACTCACGGGATGGACTTAGTTGTTGGGGAGGCACTTATCTTACCATACTCAAGCCACTAATTGGTCTGTATAATGGTATTATTCGAGTAATGTTTAGGAGATCTAAATTTGATCACTCTTGGCCACTTTTTTGGCATCTAAAATCCATTTTTGCGTATGAAAATCTTTAAAAATATTTTCCAACACAATTCTGTTGTTGTAAATAACACGCGAATTACAGCCTACAGTTTCAGGAACTCTGGTATAGTAAATGTACCCGTACCTAAACAAAATTTAACTTAATACAGTAAATTTTGTACTTATAGTGCCGCTCGTTTTTTTATAACCTTGTCATTCCAAATATTGTGTTGTTAAATAATATGTCTAACAGGGTATTGTTCAGAAATATATAAAGTCCTGGCTGTTTTAATCAGATAATTGAACCTTTTTTCGAAATAAAGCAATACTACATAATTATGTAACACTTTGCAGGTTATTTCTCTATATAATACTGATATATTTAAATTTCATATTTGCTTGTTTCTTGTGGTTGTTAGGGCACCTACCGAACTCGCCATTTTTATATTGTTTTTGTTCTTCTTGAAGGAGGTCTCAAACTGTCGTTTTCCTTGGGGGACCCTTAAATTTCTTCACTGTTGTAGCCAACTGTTTTTTTTTTGTCTGTACTAATTTGTATGCATAATGTTATGTATAATTCATAATAGCATTAAGTTAAGGTATTTTTTTTTGTATTATCTTTTCTTTTGTTTTATTTAAAATCTAAATGGAATTAAATTTTCTTTTTATTTGTGAATTCATCAATATATATAAAAGCGAAATACCACTCACTCACTCACTCACTGACTCACTCATCACGATTTCTCAAAAACTACAGAACGGATTAAAATTAAATTTGGTATGTAGCTTCCTCTAGGGCCATAGGTGCTCACTAAGATAGGGTTTGAAAAAATTCGAAATTTTAGGGGGGTGGGGGATCAAAGTTATTAAAAAACGATTTCTTCAAAACTAACGAACGGATTGGAATGAAATTTGGTATGTAGCTTCCTCTAGGGCCATAAGTGTTCACTAAAAAAGGTATTTAAAAAATTGGAAATTTTAGGGGGGTTTGGGGGATAAAAATTACTAAATCATGATTTCTCCAAAATGAACGAACACATGGAATGAAATTTGGTATGTAGCTTCCTCTAGGGCCATAGGCGCGCGCTAAGAAAGGGTTTAAAAAAATTCGAAATTTTAGGAGGGGTTTGTGGGGGATCAAAGTTACTAAAATCATAATTTCAGATCTTTTATTATTATGACAATAGTGCTTTTATTATTTAAGATCTATAGGCCTATACGTAAAAGCCAAATACCACTCACTGACTGAACACTTAAAAAGAATACAATTACGTTAAAAAGACTGAAAATATCAATTACCACGGGCAACACCGTACGGGTCAGTTAGTGTACTTATATACATGGTTACAGTGTAATATGTTAATCAATAAATACAAAAACAAATATATAAAACATATTTTTATGTTTAGATAGATTTGTGTTTGTTGTAGGTTTGAAGTGAAACGTCAAAATAAAATAAATTGAAATGGACAAACGAAACGGTTCCACTTCTTCGACATCAACATACAGTTGAAAGGGAAGATTCGAAGAATTTTTTGAAACGCATACGTTGTGTGAGAAAAAAGTGAGAGACGAAATCTTGTGTACTCTGTGCGTCGCATATGTCATAGACAATATATGCGCATGCTCCACTTGTACTGTATTGATACGTAGCATAGGGAACCAGTAGACGCTTGTGAATTATATTGTAAATTAACTGAACACGTTTTAGTATTTATAATTTTTTTAAAATTATTTAAGCTAATAGATGAAATATGCTGTTATATATTTGAATGGCTGTCAAATCTTTTTTATGACTTCGTTCTTCGAAAAAAAAAATATTTAGGATTACAATAAACAATATCCAACTGAGTCTATGCCGTTAGGTATTTACAACATGGCAAACGTACAGAGCCTTTAATTTAATATTTGACTTAAAAACCTGAAATACATTTTGGAAAACAAAAAAAAATCGTACATTTTATTCACAGGCCTACTTAAATCGACGAATTTTATCTCAAATATTTTAAATTTGGTTAATTAAGCAAAACTGTATTATTTTTTATTTTAAATTCTCAATAATTCATCGCCAGTAGGCCTATATTTATAAATCAGTAGAAGGTCAAACTTGTATGATAAAATAGCAGTAGTTCAGAACAAGAGCCGAAAATAGTGTTAGTTTTATGTTTGCATATCTAATTTGTGTCTTAGCTGTCAAGAATGTAAACAAAAAGGATAGTAAAAATAGATACATAGATTTTAAATGATTTCTAATCTCAAAGCCGATCGTATAATATAGAATAGAATAGAACTGAATTTATTCTTGTGGGGCGAGGTTAGGACTGTATTGTCCTCCCTACTACCTAACCCGATTATACGTAATTAATTACATTATAATAAAGACATAAAAATATAATAGTATAACAACACAAAAACTAAATAATTATTAAGAATAATATTAACAGAAATTTAAATTAGAAATTAAGATAAAATTAAAATGAAATACATTGAACAATATTTGAAAGAAAACCAAAAAAATAACAGATATTTATCTTAGTTAATATAACAAATACAAAGAGAGAAATGCATAAAATCATTCGACAATTGTATTTCCAACACAAATATCCAATCATTTGACATACGAGTATACACCCATATCTCTATCATTCAATACACAAAATTTGCCAAAACTGTTTCTGGAACCTAAGAAGTTTCATTTCTAAAGCGCCAGAGTATCACGCACGTGTTTTACACAATTCTTATTTAAATTTTGAGCTGAAATGTTATTTTGATTGTTTTTTAAAATTAAAGATCGTAGGTGTATCTGCTCTTGAGAATGTATTAAATTAAAAAAATATATATATATATTTATATTTATTTAAAATTGTTTAACGTTGTTAAAACCTTTAACTATTGTGATAAGAAAAATACATCATAATTTGGATTTTTCTAAAACTAAAATAAAGAATGAGATTATTCTACACATTTTTTTTTTTTTTTATACGCACTTATAGCCCGTCTGGTTTTCCAAAATCGATCAAAACGTAAAATACCGTAAAAGTCCATAGCAATATATATTTTGGCTCTACCATTCTTGTTGATTTACTTCCATCAGATAATGTGCGATATTGTAAAATTCAAACTTTAATATTATTTTATCTTCTTAGTGTTACATTTTAACAATAAAGTAATATATTCAAAGTAAGTTTTGACTTTAAAAGTTTAAACCACAAATATGTTAATTTAAAGTAAAAGCCACAAGGGTAGTGGGGGGGGGGGCGTATTTAATTAGAAAAGTTTTCCAGTTTTTCACACAGTTAAACACTAAGCCTAATCAAACTACGTACCACTGAAGCCCAGGTTCTGTCTCTGCCATAATATAGACAAAGAAAGTGTCAGAGTGTCTAAAAAATATCGTCCAAAATTTCACCTGGATATTCTATAGGTGAAAGTAATAAGAAGAAAACATTATAGAAACAACAATAACAGTAAAGAAAGAAATTATCTTTTGAGTTTTTAGCCGATAGTTCGTTTATCGTTTCAGCTATAGTAAAACTTAAAAAAAAATAGTTTTTATGAAAAAAATTTATTTTTTTTTGTTTTCTAAAATTTTTTTGTAAAGTTAGCGGTTTTAGAGATATTCAACATACACATTTAAAATTACCGACATTTTTAAAGTATACAAAAGAACGTCCTGTCTTTTTGTACAAGGGTCAAAGATTACGTAACAAAAATCTACACCACTTTTTAGGTCAATGTCTATTCTATTTCCAAAAATATTAATCGTTTAATATCAACATGAAGTTTTGGGATAATGGTCTAACCACAATGGTGAATAGCTGCCTGCGTTACGAAATACATAAGTAGAATTTGTTTGCACATTGACCTCGCGGCCTAGGATTAGGCAATGATTCGCTTACCTCGAAACAGACAAGAAATATCGGATACGTTTTGTAGGTTTCGATTAATTTTTAGAGTAACTAATGGTCTACAGGTTGTGTAAAAAAACAAAATGTACAAAACAATTACCTTTATTTCGTTTTCACTGTTAGTTATTCGGATATTTGAAAAAAGCAATACACAACGTTTCGGGAATATAAATCAGCTCCCGTTATCAAGTGAGTAACAACTAGGTAAACATAACTTAGAGATCTTGGACTATGTAAAGAAAACAAGTAAAGCTAAAATATACCACTAACCTTAGCCATCTATATAGTACATCTCAGAAACTGAGAAGTCAAAAAAACACAATAATACAAACACAGAAAAGCACAAACACACACCTGAAGGCAAACCACGTGCTTACAGACCGGAGTCAGACAAATAAAAGAAAAACCAACCTTCCCGTTGTTGCCATAATGTAACTCCTCAAACGTTGTACTAGCGTTTGTCTTCTTTCTATAAACTGAAGTTTTCAAGACACCCCTATCTCTATCAACGTCGTAAAAAGATAGTTTATTATTTACTTATTTCCCCATGGTTATGATATGAAATCAGAAGCGTTATTCATTAACTTAAATAAGTTTTCTAATTTATTACTACCATGAGGCCATACGACAAATGTATTGTCTACATATCTGAGCCATATTTTGGGTTTGAATTCGTAAGAATAAATAATTTTCTTCTCAAATTCTTCTATAAAAATGTTGGCAAACATAGACTAAGTGGACTACCCAATGCCGTACCGTCATCCTGGCAATATATTTTATTATTAACCTGAAAATAATTGCATTCCGTACAAAGTTTGAGGAGTTCCATTATGACAACAACGGGAAGGTTGATTCTTTCTGTTGTTTGTCTGACTCCGGTCTGAAAGCACGTGGTTTGCCTTCAAGAGTGTGTTGTGCTTTTCTGTCTTTGTTTTATTATGTTTTTTGACTTCTCAGTTTCAGCTCTGAGATGTACTATGTAGATGATTAAGGTTAGAGGTATATTGTAGCTTTACTTGTTTTCTTCACTCAGTCCTAGATCTCTAAGTTTATGTCAGCTTAGTTGTTAGTCACTTGATAACGGGAGCTGATTTACATTTCCGAAACCTTCTGTATTGATTTTTTACCACACAAATGATGGCAAATGTCCGAATAACTAATAATGAAATTGAACTTACATCATTAATAAATTATATCTTCAAATATATTTATTTCTTGAGATAAAACCCCAAAAGTGTTTCATTCTAGTACGAAAAATCTCAAAACATTGTTACTCAAGGTCAAAAAACGTGCTTTCGGTTATAGGATTTTGGG
>JAGFPH010011578.1:0-33916 GCA_018207615.1 Philaenus spumarius | reverse complement strand
TCTTCCACGATCTCAGATAAAACGGTTCGTTGTTAGATTAAAAACTGCAAAGAGGCTCTCCCATACCTCTACTTTCTTGGCGGTTGTGCCACCTTCTTAAGAGACTAAGGAATCAATTTGGTAACATTCCATCTTGGGCATCTTCAGCCGATTCATAGATATTACACCGATAGATTTTATTCCATAACATTTTCCATATCACTAAAAAAAAAAACTGGAAATATCTGACCATCTTGAATTTTGAGCTTTGGCGTTCAAGAAGTTGTTAATTTTAACATGGTGCGCTGATAGCTGGTGATTAACTTGTCCGCATAGTGGGAATACCGTGCTATGAGGTTAGCCAGCTTCTTTAATTCAACAATAAAGAATCTTTCAGAAATTAGAGTTGCTTAAGTTATTTAGTTAAAGCGTAGGTTTAATTCTGAGATCAGGGGTAAAATATCCATTTCGTTCCCCAAATGTATATATATTAGATGATTGTGACCAAGTATGTGTTCGTATAATCATCTATATAAATCATCAAATACTAAAGCTAACTTCTCATTGCACTACTTAGATTAACATACTTGCAGTATGATTCTTAGATGTCAAAACACAATTATAAATGTTAACGCATTTGTAAACTAATTAAAATGTTTTAATACAATAACAGAGGTAACGTGATATATTCATGTGTCAGTGTTTTTAATTAGATCAGTGCACTGAAGCAGAGTATGATTTACAATGTATACTTTCTTGCATTATATATAATAAGGAAGTAATCCATGTATTATGCTGACTCAAGAAATATTATAAATGTACTTAGTATGACAATGGTGAAAAGTGATAAATGATTGATGGTGTGAATAAATAAAAGATATTTTGTAGAGGTGTGGAGCAGTGTAGATATATACTCGTATTATGTGGTGTTAATACACTAACCACAAACCTCTAATAGGCCCAATACCTTGTAGACAGAATAAAATGGTTAAGTCTATGGAAAGAATGGAGAAAATAAGGATAGTTCAGACAGTTCAAACTTGGATATGAAATATTTTAATATGTAACATTAATAAATTTAAAATTTTAGTAAACTTCATGCGTTTTTCGCCATTGTTGCTATATTTTTTCACCGACTACAAAGTTGATTTATAAAAACCATGATTAAAACTTAAATATGGTAGACGATATACACTGGGTGTTCAGAAAATGGTTTCAAGAATTCAGGGCGCGATTCTCCACATCCAAATAAGACGAAAGGACGAATATCGGTCCAAAAATGCTCCGTTTTGTTTTTGGCCGCCATTTTTTTAAATAAAATAATTCATATATAGAGAATTGTTTGATTTAGTTCAAACATTAAGTATAACCTAATAATAATAGATCTCAAGAAAAATAACTGATTATATCGAATCATGTGTTTCGGAACGGCGACTGTTTGAAAATTTCAAACCTTAATTACTAAAAAACCGTACATTTTAATAGAAATGTCGAGGCAATTTTTTATAGCCCTTTTGATTCCCTAACAAATAGTCTCACTGTCAAAACAATCGTATGAAGGATAATAGCAAAGGAAAGATAATAACAGCATATGTACATACAAATTTGTTGTGTTTACTGTGTTTGTGTAGGATACCAGGTTGAACAAACCAATTATTACACATAACTTAACTATTATCCTTCATTGTTTTGACGGTGTGACCATCCGATAGGGAATCAAAAGGACTACAAAAATGGTGTTTTGTCATTTTTTGTGAACATTTACTGTTTTTTAGTAATTAAGGTTAGGCATTTTCAAACAGCCGCCATTTTGAAAGGCATGGTTGAATATAATCATTTATTGTTTTAAGATAGATCATTGTTAGGTTGAACATCGTTCCAAGTTTTAACTCAATCAGTTAAACATTTCTCTAGATATAAATTATTTTGTAAAAAAACAAAATGGCGGCTAGACAGAAAACGAAGCATTTTTAGGCCTATGTAACTTTTTATCTTATTTTGATGTGGGGTTCACGCCCTGAATTTTTGGAAGCCTTTTATTAAACACCCTGTACATGTCAATTTAACTTTAATCCTTATATTTGTTTTTTTAATTAGTTTAATACATAAATAAAACCTAATCCGAATCTATTTTATAAAAAAAAAACGCTTTAAAATCATTTAAAAAAAAAAACTATTCAAATCAGTTTATTCAAAAAGTAAGGATGGGTACACTTTTTTGGATATTCGGTTAACACTTTACATGGTTATGTGTGTGCATACAGAAACTCTCTTACAAGTCCGTCACATAACCAACTTTTACAGCGGGCTATGAAGTGAGTAAAATAAGAAATATATTTTAAAAGTACCTAAAACCTACAATAAACTTACGATAAAGTCAATAGTCAGGGAATATAATTGAAGAGAACAAACCGTTTCAAGAACTTTATTCTTTAGTATTCATTATTAAAACTTGCTTTGTACCCCCCCCCCCCCCCCCCAAAATCTGCTATAGTTGAGACTGTGCCGTGGAATTTTGTACAGTTCAGTTAGTCTATTACTAACTCCAACTGACCACTAAATAAGCGTAGACGTCATACTCTGTTTTCACGCACAAGTTTTCTTTTATCAGCAAAGCGATATTTCTACTGTATGTTTGTGAGTTTCTTTCGAACAGGAAATTATGAATGATAAAGTGGTTGCAGTATTCAATTATTTTTTCTTACCTGCAGAACTAATTGCGCGTGCAGTTTTAATGGGCGTTCAATCAAGTTTCCTTTCTCGTTATAACTGCGTTAATTTTTATAGTGGGAATAAGTTGTTGGTTTATTTGAAAGGAAAAACATTTTAAATAAATACGCTAGAAATAACATTTTTTTAAGTATTATTGTTTGTTTCGAAAAATATGTTTATTAGTTAAAATATTAGTAGTTTAAATAAAATCTTGATTTAGAATGTATAACTTGGATAGCGGAGTGGTGCAGTGTTCAAACGTACCCTTCAGTATGTTACAGAACTGCAAATTAATGGAACCTCTAACACAATCGACATTCAGAGTTTACATTGAAGGATAGGACATAGGTATGTAAAATAAAAAACTATCAGGCAAGGAGCTTTTGCGAATTTTTATAAACAAAACTAACAATAAATTACGACTCTTTTGGGTTTTCCGTTGATTTTATAAGAAGTAATGAATGGATCACAATACTTCCGATGGGACATTTGTAGAAAATTAGAAAAACCTATAAAATGTTTTTTTATTTTTCACCAAGAAAAGTAGGGACAAGCAAAAAATGGTAGGAGTAATTAAAATTGTATTGTGTTATGAGCGCTTTATTATTTAGTCAAAGAATGTTAGTCAAATGAGAGCAAGAATCTCGGAATGAGAGATAATCAGCTATAAACTTGAATAAACCTTTATTTTGACACCCTAAATCTCGTCTCAAATCCTACTTATCGTAGGGTGTCCGCGACTACAGATATTCCAAGGTCAAAGGTCAAAAAATCGATTTTTACACATTTATTGCAAATATCTCGTTTCTTATGGGTTTTATGCTATTTGTATTTATTAAAAATATTGTAGATGATTATTGATTAAGTTTTTCTTTAAAAGTTTAATATGCCATGCTGGTTCTTTTTATCTTTTATTTTAAATCCATTTATACAATAAATTAATAATTTAATATTACCTATTATTTTAGCTTTAAGGTTATAATTAATCCAATGTCTGCATTAGTAGCTAGGGGGTTTGAGAGCAGAACAAGCAGGGTCTCCGTTCCAAGGTGGACTCCCTAAACGTTTACAATTATTACTATTTTAATAATTCTGTGTCAGTACAATTATATTTTGTTGAGAGCTAACATGCCTACAAACAAGATAGAGCAAATTGTATGTCGTTCTAACATTACCCAAAACATGTCTCAGCATTCCTTAACGTTGTATTTACACGGAAGTAGGACTGCTGTAACAGCTGTGGACGTGGAAGAATGTACTTGTACATTGTGTAATGAGGGTACATTGTTCACTAAGAGATGGACGAGTGGAGGATAGGACAATAACAAGTATATTATTATGCGATGAATGTAGAATCAGCAAGTATGGTTTCGTGTATACTATGGTATTTTGGTGTTAAGAGGACTGTTGTTGCGCTTTGTTGTAATCTTGAACTGTTATCCATACAGAGATATATACGCACACATATTATTACAGAGATTGATTGACACCACTTGTCCATAGGAAAAGGAAACAGATTTTTTTAATCAAAAACGTTTGACATGTTAAAAAAAGTTTGTCTTCTTTTTGTGTATTTATTACGCCAGTTGGTTGAAAATTACAAAAAAAATACAGAACGTTAAAGAGCTAACAAACCAGCTGTTAAGCAGTGCAAAAACTCGCTACTAGAGTGTGTAATACCAGATGTCTAGTGTTAACTATCGTAACAAGTTTAGAAACAGAACATATACAAGGTGTCAAAAAAGTCTGGGTACGGCTTAATATCTCAAAATGTACGAATCTTATTAGATAGAAATAAAAGCAGTTATTTACAACCATAAAATAACTACTTTCTGGCGAGTTTTAAATTTTTTTCCTCCATCTTGGAATGAACCTATTTTTTTTTTTTAATGGGAAGGTGTTCATGTTCATTTGGGTGTAGAATTTCAAGAGAAAACCAACGGTGAAATTTTCACATCCATATTTTTAACCGATTAAAAATGGCGGCCAAAAACATCGAAACCGTGTTTCCGATTTTACCCCATTTTGCTGTACTATTTTTTTATTAAAATATTAATTATTTTTCTTTTTGGATTCAGAATCACATAATCTTTCAAACGATATGCTACACAACTGTATTTAATTCAACCACTCGAAATCAATTTTTTTAAAATAAAAATGGCTGTAACTAAAATTTTTTAAATACTCCCAAATATTGTTGTGTGGCATATCGTTTGAAAGCCTATTTAATTCTGAATCCAAAAAGAAGAATAATTAATATTTAAAAAAAATAGGACTGCAAAGTGGGGCAAAATCGGAAAACACGATTTCGTTGTTTTTGGCAGCCATTTTAAATCGGTTAAAGATATGGATGTGCAAATTTCACAGTTGGTTTTCTCTTGAAATTCTTCATTTAAATGATGTATCACATGACCACCTTCCCATTTAAAAAATGAAGTTCATTTCAAGATGGCGGATCCAAGATGGCGGACAAAAATTTCAAACTCGCCATAAGAGGTTCTTTTATGGTTGTAAATACAGTAACTGATTTTATTTCTATCTCATAAGACTCGTACATTTTGAGATATTAAGCCGTACCCAGACTTTTTGGACAACTTGTATAGCCTATATGTTGCAAGTTTTTTTGTAAAAGGAAATAAATTATTGAAAATTGCTTTCATTAATTTAAAAATTTGTAGAAGGTATTAAAAATATATAGTAGAGTAAAATCTATGTAAAATAACCAGTTTTTGTACAAACTAATATATTTGGTATAATATAACTCACGATAGTGAGTTGTTGGAATAGGATTAAATTACATTCCACGAACCAGTAACCTAGTATTTTACTTACACGAAAATATAAAATTAAATGAATTGAAAATAATATCTATATATACATAAAAGCGAAATACCACTCACTCACTCACTGACTCACTCATCACGGTTTCTCAAAAACTACCGAACGGATTGAAATTAAATTTGGTATGTAGCTTCCTCCAGGGTCGTAGGTGCTTACTAAGAAAGGGTTTGAAAAAATTCAAAATTTTAGGGGGGTTTGGGGGGATAAAAGTTATTAAATCACTACTTCTTCAAAACTACTGAACGGATTGGAATGAAATTTGGTATGTAGCTTCCTCTAGGGCCATAGGTGCTCACTAAGAAAGGGTATGAAAAACTTCGAAATTTTAGGAGGGGTTTGGTGGGATCAAAGTTACTAAAATCATAATTTCAGATCTTTTATTATTATGACAATAGTGCTTTTATTATTTAAGATCTATATATATATATATATATATACAAGCCAAATACCACTCACTGACTGAACACTTAAAAAGAATACAATTACGTTAAAAGGACTGAAAATACCAACCACCACGGGCAACGCCGTACGGGTCAGCTAGTATAAATATATATAATGGAACATTAGCAAAGTTATAACGACCATTCACCTGCAGGGTTAGAGTAAGTTAATCAGACAGAGTCTCAAGATCTGATTGATCAAGATTGAATCTGGACGGAAACAATGGACGTTAATCTAATGTAGTACGACTAAAAATAAATTTCAAGGGTTGATATTCTGGAGCTTTTCGTCATAAAAACTAAAGCATGTCTAGAGTTTATTATTTCTATTATTATTAGAGATCATCTTCTCATAACCACTTTGAACAACCTTTGGTTGCGTTCGTCTTGCTAAACATAGCCTATAAATTTCACAGAGCGTCAACAGATGATAACAATACACTTCCAGAAGTAGATTTAAATACACGATGACAGAATTCCCGCTGTGCGAAAACCAAGAATTACACAACTGGAAAAGAATTGTCGGACATAAACCCGACCATAACTGTGCGTGTAGAAAACAACTAATTCCGTGTCACCCGGACTATGAAATGTCAACATTAGAATAACTTTGAGGTTAGGTCTCACGTAGAGCGAAGTTGTGTCACCGGCAGTCGGCCGTCGCTTCAACAACTATTGTTTTCTTATGCACATTGTTACGTCACTGCGTGGAACTGTTGGACAATACTACATATTTCTGTTGAAACGGTATTTTTTTACAAGAGTCGGACGACTATTTTGAAACGCAATATTTGAGTAGCAATGTATTAGAAAAACGAATAAATTACGCGGATAAAAATTCTTTAGTCGATGTTAATTTCAAGTGGAAACATTTGGTTAATTTGTATGCAAAAAATAATAAAAATTCTCGGCATTGTATTTCACACAAAGAAAGTTTCTTACCTTATTCACGTTTCTTTTCTTTTTATTATTTGTTATATAAAAATATTTTTCACTTTTGACTCTCTTAAGATGCAGATAAGCATCCGTTTTACGTTATCCGCCT
This sequence comes from Philaenus spumarius, assembly GCA_018207615.1. Lineage (NCBI taxonomy): Eukaryota > Metazoa > Arthropoda > Insecta > Hemiptera > Aphrophoridae > Philaenus > Philaenus spumarius. The sequence goes on along the minus strand of JAGFPH010011578.1, from coordinate 26,899 downwards.
GATAATTTTTATATTTCTATATCCTGCTTTGCACGGATAGACAAATCAAAGTTAAATGTATAATATTAAAAAATATCAATAAATTATATTATACTATTTATTTCTTATCGGGATTTTTATTTACTTTGACCAAACAAACCCCCCTAAAATTTCGAATTTTTTAAAACCTTTCTTATCGAGCACCTAGGGCCTTAGAGGAAGTTAAATACCAAATTTCATTCCGTTCCGTGTTTTTTAAAAATAATTTTGACCCCAAAACCCCCTAAAATTTAAATTTTTTTGAAATCCTTTCTTATCGAGCACCTAGGGCTTTAAAAGAAGCTACATACCAATGTCATTCCAATCCATTCGTTGGTTTTTTTTAGTAACTTTGACCCTCCAAACACAATATTCTGCCGACAGAATTATTCGAAATTGCCAAAGCAATTGATTGTTTACGGGCTGAGCGCTTAGGACTCTGCGGCACACTTGCGCGAACCATTTCAACGTTTTCCGGCGTTCGAACTCTCCAAGGTCTGCCACTAGGTTTGATTTTGATTGGAGAAGCCGTGTTCCGAAAATTATCAGCCCACCTTAAGAATAGTTTTCGACTTGGATTGGCACCATGAGGACCGACGTTGAAGCATTGCATTTGGATAACCTAATAGAACTCCGATCCAATGCAATATTTCAATCCACTGGAAATTCAACTATAGTGGCGCTATCTATTGGGGAAACGACGGAAGCTGTGTGAAGCACCCATACTACCAATGATTTCTCCCTAGCGCTACCTCTCGGCGCGATCATGCAATATTTTCCCGACAACCTTTTTTTTCGGCACACAGCCCCCGTATGCATGCATGATCTATTTTATTATTCATGATCTATGGTTGAAGTGAGCACGAAACCGACGCTACTTTTGAAAAATCACGTTGATACGTAAACCACTGATGATCCATAACCTCGAAATAACCTCAAAATGGCATTAACTCAACAATTATTTGCCGCAACAATTATAACAGCTGAGAAATTTCAGTACAAAAATATATCGGTTTTTATGGCTAGCCCTTTATTATTAATTTAGTTTTGAAGAATATTATTACATCTACCCATTCAGAACGTTGAATCGTAAAATAGGTCAACTAACGAACTCTTTTATAAAATGAATTCATAACTTTACAAAAGCTTTAACATTTAATCCATTTTAAAATATGAAATTAATTATCTTCGCGTCATATTCTCCTGCGTCGTACCGTGCAGGTTCGCGGCGTGTACTCCACTATGGCTTAATTAGCGCTCAGCTAAATTTCCTGCTTTACATAAATGAAAGAGTTTTAGCAATTAAGTTTCTACATTGTTGCCTGCTAGTAAAGAGCTTACATCACATAAGCGCAAACATATGTGAAATCTATTTTACGAAAGTTAAACCATGAAAAGCAATTACGTGTAGCGACCAGGTCGCCATTGTGTCCCGTGTTAATTAATGTCGGTAAGTCTGTATCCACGCGTGGTTTGTGTAATCACATATTTGTTAAGAAGTTGGGAAATATATGTTTAATTAATTATCGGTGTTACGTAGAACAAGTAAACAGAAACATGGCTTTATCGACGGTATAAAATCAATGCATGTATATGAAGAATGTGGTTTTGTTTGGCATCATCTTGTTACGAGTGGTAGGCTACTCAACCATGCATCATCTGTCGGTAAACCATAGAGTGCAAATGAATCTGCTTGGGTAGAGTTTTAATGGAATTTTATTAGTAGATGTAAATCGAGCGTTGTAAAATATTAAACCTACTCTAACTAGGGGAAATTCCTTCGGGCTCCGCACGCCAACCCCGTTGGAATCGCCTATACTCATAATCATGTTATCTTTTCTTTATAATAAAGATGTAGGATTAATAATAATCCCAAGCTAAGTTGGTAAATAATGTTAAATGTTCAAATCAATTTATTTCGTATATTTTATAACAGCAGTTATAATAAAGGTTAAAAGAACCAGCAAGGTTCAGGTCTACACTTTAATAAAAACCTATAATAAAAGTTAGAAATGCATATAATTGCTTCAAAATTTGAAATCAGCTGTTAATTGGAAATATTGGAGCAAACAGTTGTTTTATCTGCTATTTTATTCAATTTGTTGCTACGGTAATAAATGTAAATAAATGTGTTGGTTCATCAGTCTAGAACTAACCTAAGATTTTTGTCCGACTAAATTTACAAAAAGTGAAATAAAAATGTGTTTACCGAAATTATTGTAGCTATGTTACTCAAGGATAGTGTAGCTTTTTATTAGTAAAACTATATTTTCAATAGTTCCAGAGATTACAACCTACATACAAACAAAAAAACAAATTTTACCTCTTTATAATGTTAGTATAGAAGATAACAATTTGAAAATGTTTACACTTTCTTCGTTTCATCTGAAGACACTAAAAGTTCCACGATTTTGTGATTTATTTTCTTTGAACATCACTGAAGAATTTTATTCTTAGAAAACAGAATGGAACCAACACATTTCGTTTAAAATATTAAATTTGGGAAACGATTTGCAAGTTTTACATAGTTTAAAAAAATTTAAACATCAGGTAAATGAAAACTATCTAAAATGAGCAACGCAGGTCGTTAATTATGACAAATCACTCTTAGAGCTGATCATATTTTAAGTTTGGTCATATCTCTGACCGTTTCAAAATAGCTGTTAAATAATTTAATATCACTGTTTTGCTAAAAAAAAATTAATGGAAATTGCCAGGAAAATTAATAAATTACGATTAGTAACAAATATAAAAGTATTTCATCTTTATAATATCAACGTTGAAGGCATAAGTGAATTGACAATATAAATGTCGATAATCGATAATATTGATCATGAAAGACTCCTTTCACATGATACAATTTTGGTTTTCCCACTCTCATTCCAAGATTGCGACCTACAAAATTTGGATTCTGTTACTTTTATTTTATTAACACTGCATGAATTTATTCTAAAAAATCTACACTTTACTAATATAAACTGACATAAACTTCCGAACAATATGAAATGTTACTAATTTTACTTTCTCACTATACTATAGTATAGAGAATGTATAGTGATCGCAAAAAAATCGATGTTGAGATTTTTGTAGAAATATTCGTTTTGGGACTCCCTTAGTCCAAAAAAGTGTTTTTTACAAAATGTCTGTCTGTATGTATGTCTGTATGTCTGTATGTATACAAAGCTAGAGCGAAAACTATTCGATCGATTTCAAACGAATTTGCACCAGACATGTCAAGTAAGCCTGTATAGATGCACGAAAAACGGTTTTGAAAAATTTTGGCAAAAAAACCCATAAAAAACAGTTACTATTTTTTTATAAAAAAAAAACGACTTTAACGATTTTGATAAAATTTGGTTTATTTGTAGCCTTTAATGTACCCTACCATATGCAAAAACCGCATCTTTATAAAAATTCTAGTTTAGCTAAACCTTTTTCAAAACCTTTTTTCGTGCATCTGTACAGGCCTAATTGACGTGTTTGGTGCAAATTTGTTTGAAATCGATCGAACAGTTTTCTCTCTAGATAATAATAATAATAATATTTATCAGTTAATTCCTACTTTAATAAATCACCTCTCCTAACCTACCTACAATTATGAAGTCTCAGTGAATCTGTTTACTAATTTAAGTATGTTTGTGAGAAAGTATGTGCCTTTTCCTGGTAGCTTTTATTTCACAAGATGTCCAACATTTAAAAATGTAGAATTTATTTAATAAAGAATCCAATAAATCTTGAGAATTTAAAACGACCAGTGCCTGTCGTGTAGGTTAAATTAAATGACTCTAAATGTTGAACTTTTGTTTTATTTTTTATTTTGCAATTTCTTCTAAGGATTAAAGACAGTGGTAAAATAAAATATAACATTATTTTTGTATGATCGTCTTTTTGTCAATATAGGGGAAACGGATATTTTAAGCAGAAACTTTTGTAGCAAAATAATGGGGTTTAAGGGTCTGATCCAGTAAACGAGAAAGCAACCGGAAACGCAAGCGCTTCTCTCTATAGCCCTATCTAAACAGTGCAATTTCTTGCAGCTGAGAGCTTTGACATTGCCTCATTTCAAACCATTTTATAAATCCATCTTGTGTAATTGAGTGCTGAAAAAAAACTGAATATTCTTTATAAAATATCGGATGCCTACATTCCCCAATGACTGGTTTGTTATACTAACGATTTCATTACAGATTTAAGCTTCAACGTCGTAGAGTTTTTGACAATTTTCAACATAATTTTATAATTTACAATTTGATAAGATTTAAAAGAAAAGGATAATAAACAAACTAACCAATAGCACATCTCAAACCTGCAATCATAACAAGATCAGTTCTTTCATTGCACCTCAACCATAACATCCGAGCCCTAGATCTAATCATTCCATTCACGAGAAATGAATCAGGCCATCGTCAACAAAAACTAATGGTGTTAATTGTAATTGAAATATAAAAAACACATGCACATTTTTTCCAACAGATTTACAGATATAAATCAATGACTATGTAGGTCTACTGTTGTTACATGTGTGTAATGAATATTACGTCTGATTTTCCGGTCGAAGTTTTCAAATTGATAGTGCAATACGCAATGCGTTACTTAATTGGGTATTTCTATAAAACTTAAACCAAGTATAACTAATTGGCATTAGATTACACGCAACGAAAACACGCATAATTTAAAATGGCCGACAACAATGCTGATTTCGAATATAATAATTGGCTATTAATTTTAAGTAGATAACAAGTCAAAACGTCATTTGAAACGAGGTATAGTTTAAATATAAGCGATTTAATTGTATATAAACATGATTACAGGTAAATGATATGGTAAAGCAACAATTATGGGAAAACTTACTTGAGATTTTTTTAAACAATATGTTACAATTAAATACTGCATGGTTATCCCACAGTTTAAATGTTTATATTAGATACAAAGTGTCCCCGAACTCTCTGGTCCCTTTTTGTGGTTTTGTTCCTCGATTCCAGACAAATATATTTCACAATATAAACAAACGTATTTGGTGCTTACGTTTTCGTCTGTTTGTCTATCTGTATGTATTTTTACTACTAGTTAATTAATTATGTTTTTTTTCAAATAATTAATATCTGGAGAACGGTTTGACAGATTGAATTCAAACTTGACATAAAGTTTAACCTAACAATGGCTTATTGTAAAAAAATAAACGGTTATATCCAATCATGCGTTTCAAAATGGCGGCTGTTTGTAAAATTTAAACTTGAATTAACTAAAACCCGTACATTTTAATTAACAGGCAAATTCAAAGCACCTTTATGGTAGCCCTTTTGATTCCCTATCGGCTCGTGTAACTGTCAAAATAATCGGATGAAGGGTAATAGTTAAGTTATGTCTAACGAAAGGTTTGTTCAACCCGGCATCCTATATCAACATAGTAAACGTAACAAATTGGTGTATATGTATGCTTTTAATATCCATAACGTAACTATTATCCGACATCCGATTGTTTTGAAAGTTACAGCCTCCAATAGAGAATTAAAATGGCTACAAAAAAGGTCTTTTGACATTTTTAGTTAAAATGTACGTTTTTGAGGTAATTTAGTTTATAAATTTCCAAATAGTCGATATTTAGAAACGCATGATTCGAAGTAATCGCTTATTTTACTAAATGAAGACCATAGTAATTTATAACTTCATATCAAGTTTAAACTCAATCAGTCAAACCGTTCTCTAGACATCAATTGTTTTGTAAAAAAATACACAGACAGATAGACGAAAAAGTAAGCAACGTAGACCCATGTTTGTATTGTGAATTATGTTTCAATCCCAGGAACAAATCTACAAAAGGGGTCCAGAAAGTTCAGAGGCTGTATATTAGGAGCAGGTATATGCTTGAATAATACAGCACTGGTTTCAGTAATTCAATAAAAATCCTATCGTAGATTATACAGAGTGTATAAAAAACATTTCAGGACTTGGGATATGATTTCTCATACAAAAAGGAAGAAAAAAGTTTATATAAACACACGCTCGAAAACGCTTCGTTTTCGAGATATCCGTCTTTTTTTTCTTTTTACAAAATAATTCATATCTAGAGAACAGTTTGACTGATTGAGTTCAAACTTGTCATAAAAGTTAAACTGACAAAGATCTATCTCAAGATTCTCAAGAAAAGTAAGCGATAAAATCCAATCATGCTTTTTAAAAGGTGTCTGCTTTGAAAATTTCAAACCTAAATTACTCAAAAACCGTACATTTTAATAAAAAAATGTCAAGATACCTTTTTGTAGACCTTTTGATTCCCTATCGGATGGTGTAACTTCCAAAACAATCGGATGAAGGATAATAGCTAAGAGATAATGGCAGCATGTGTACAAACAATATTGTAGTGTTTTTTGTGTTGGTATAGGATGCCGAGTTGAACAAACCAATTATTGCACACAACTTAACTATTATCTTTCATCCGATTCTTTTGACAGTTACACCACCCGATATTGAATCAAAAGCCCTACAAGAAAGGTATTTTGCCATGTGTTGTTAAAATGTACCGTTTTTTAGTAATTCAGGTTTGAAACTTTGAAACAGCCGCCATTTTAAAGTTCACGATGAGATTTTATCTCTTATTTTTCTTGAGATATATCATTGTTAGGTTAAACTGCATGCCAAGTTTGAACTCAATCAGTCAAACCGTTCTCTAGTTATGAATTATTTTGTAAAAACAAATTGCGGATGTCTGAAAAACGAAATGTTTTCGGGCCTATGTTTATATGTATTTTCTTCTTCCTTTTTGTATGAGGAATCACATCCCAAAGCTCTGAAAGGTTTTTTACACCCTGTATAAGAAAATAATGTTTACAACTTTATTCAAAACTTGTTTACATTATTTCTTCTGTCTATAAATATTATAAAATTGTTAGCTTGTTGTAATTCAGGGTTTAATTATTGATCCTATTTTTATAAAAAGATCTCCGCTATTAGATATTGGACATTAAAATACTCTAATCTCAATTTGATTTGGCAAATCCAGCGTGAATTCAAAGACATGCTTTCACCAAACTTTGCTAAGCCTCTACAGGACCGGCTTTTACACCAATTGGCGGTTTTAGCAAAACTACGTTTAAACACACTATTTAATACAATTTGACCCAATTGTTGTCTCTACACATTGACATTATCTGCTTTCACGACGGCTTGTATTAGAAAGGCGTATAATAGTAACACGAGTTCAAATCATAATTGTAACTCTAAATGAGACTTTAACGCCGGGACAGTGGGTGGGTCTGTCTGGAAAAGTTGGTTATATTAAATTGGGTTGGTTAATTGCGTATGTTGCTACAGTGTTATGTTATAACTATGGCAACTCGAGCCCATCTTATGACTTTGTAATGTGAAGAACATGGCCTTTTGAACACTACAAAGAGACTTATACAGGGTGTCCATAAAATCCCCCCCCCCCCTTAACTTTGGAACAACTAGAAATAAATAGAAGAGCTTCGGGATATCTTTGTATGACAAAGGGAGATGAATTTTGGTGTAACCGACCTTATCACCCCATATCCCAAAATGGGGTGGTTGAGAGGGCAATTCAAAAGTCTTAACCCCCATCTAGTGATACCTCATTTTAAATTGCTTGATAAATGGAGAAGAATGGCACAAATTAGATTAGAAGTCTCTACCTTAACCCTATCGAAAATGGCGGCCAGTCAAATTTTAAATACTATGATAAGGCAATGTACTTTAAGGCTATATCACACATAGAAAATAAGAACAAAAATTATGTATGGGTCAATTCAATAGCTGTAAGGGTTAGTTTAGTCACCGATGAAATGGGCATTGTGCTTCCTCATTTTGTAAGTTGTGTTAAAATAGTTTACTTGGTAATACCTTTGAAATAAACATTGTGCTTCCTCATTGCGTTCCAGTTTTTCACCCATGAAGTTATTGGGTACTATTTTTTACAATCCACAAATAAACAAACATGTTAATTGCCCTTATTTATAGATAGCTTGAAATATACCAGGTGTAAATAAAGTCCCACCCCCTCCTTTAACTTTGGAACGAGTCGAAATAAATAAATAAGCTTCGGGTTATCTTTATATGACAAAGGGAGATGCATTTTGGTGTAACCGACCATTTCTCCCCTTACCCCAAAATGGGGGGTTGAGAGAGAAATTCAAAAATCTTAAATACAAACCACCATCATGTGGTACCTCATTTTAAAGGGCTTGATAAATGATGAAGAATGGCAAAAATTAGAGGCCCCTATCTTAAACATATCGAAAATGGTCAGTCAAATTTTCAATATTATGTTAACACAATTTTAATTACGTTACAAACACTATGTTCCAGTGTAAAAGAATAATGGTTCTTTGCATGTTATTTAATACAATATTTATTTTTAACTATATTCATGTCATACAAATTACCTTGTTTCATCCGTCCAAACAATATTTTTATGTAATCACTGATTACAGGTTTTGACTAACGAGGCCACCATCTTCAAATTTTCTCATAATGTTTTTGATACAAAATTCATATGATCAATTTTGAATATACTCCGTCTGAAACAATGTAAAATGAGTGTTTATACTACTTAAGAAAAAGAAAGCAGTCGTGGGAATGCCGACAGAAGTGAAAACTGTCATGAATATAAACAATCTAGTTTATGTTATTACAATTTGTTTAGATCACAATTTTAAATATGACAAGAAAAAATAACCCAACTTACGAAATGAGGAAGCACAATGTCCATTTCAGAGGTATTATCAAGTAAACTATTTTAAAACAACTTACCAAATGAGGAAGCACAATGTCCATTTCAGAGGTATTACCAAAAGTAAACTATTTTAAAACAACTTACGAAATGATGAAACACAATGTCCATTTCAGAGATATTACCAAGTAAACTATTTTAACACAATTTACAAAATGAGGAGAACAATGTCAATTTTAGAGGTATTACCAAAAGTAAACTATTTTAACACAATATACAAAATGAGGAGCACAATGTCCATTTCAGAGGTATTACCAAGTATACTATTTTAACAAAATTTACAAAATGAGGAGCACAATGTCCATTTCAGAGGTATTACCAAGTAAACTATTGTAAAACAACTAACCAAATGAGGAAGCACAGTGTAAATTTCAGAGATATTACCAAGTAAACTATATACTCTGCTACGTACACATGTGTACTATATATAGTAGAGCGTGACGGAAAAATGCATGACGGTAAAATCCGTTTCACCACTCGCAAAACGCAAACTATTTTTTGGACTTGATGCGCCTATAGAAGTTTTCACTTCAAAAACATCAATACTTAAATAACGCAACATCAATACTTCAGAAAAACTGTTATACATAGTTGTTTAGCGCTTTTTTTGTGTAAATTTTTATTCATTAATTCAGTGATTACTAACTAAATTTAGTGTTTATTGACTGAGTTAATCTACAGTCAAAAATGTAATATGAAATACAAAATTATTCATGTGTTTATCCTAATAACAGATACACACGGTCCACAATGTATGGAATATGTATATTTCAGACGCTAGAGGCCATGTGTATATAATTTTCACATACCAAAAATTTACTCTAAAATAAATTTTAACCACCAAAAATCAATATTTACATATATTTTAAGTCATTGGGATACAAATTAAAGAGAACAACTCTTTGGCCTGGAGGTAAATTTTCACTCATAGGAGCTGGCGAGGTCGATGTGAGAAAGAGTCTACTCTGTTTGGAATGGCCTTTCAACCTGACAATAAATGGCGTTTGTGTGGAACTCAAAGTGGTTCCATTTTTCTTATTCAAGTTAGTTATCTGTGGTTTTGCAGTTCAGTTAAGAAAAGTGATGTTATTGCATTATAAGAAACTACAAGGTTGTCACAGTTGGGCAGAAGTCACGTTGCATCTGTCAACGTAATCTAAAATAAACGGTACCAGATAACTGTGACATACTTTCTCAAAGTTGAAACAATATATGCACCAAATTCCACGTTTTTAGGAACTATCGTTTTTGAGATATAATACAAACAATATTTATGGTTTAAGGGGTTGTTTCAACCCTTAAATGAGAAATATATTTTAAAATCCATTCGTAGTACCAGGAACTGCCACATATTTTCTCACAAACATATTTAAATTATTAAACAGATTCACTGTGATTCATAATAATTGTATTGAGTATAGGTGGGACACACACATTAAATTAGGAGAGTAACTAATAAATATTACTATTATTATTATTATTATTATTAAAACTATTCGATTGATTTCGAACAAATTTGCAACAAACATGTCAATTAGGAATGTATAGATGCACGAAATACGTTTTGAAATATTTTGAAAACAACCCCCTTTTTTGCCAAAAACCCCCAAAAATCAGTTATTATTATTATTACCTAAACGAGAATTTTTAGAAAGATCCGGTTTTTTGAATATGGTAGAGCACATAAGGGCTACAATTAAGCCAAATTTTATATAAAATCGTTATAGCCGTTTTTGGGAAATTTCGATTTTTCTCGTTTTTTGCCATTTTTGGGGGGTAAATCCCCTTAAAAATCCAAAATTTGAAAAAATGAAAAAACTGCTTGGAGATATTTCAGAATACACCTACATACCAAATTTCATTAAAATCGGACCGTTGGTATGGTCTCCAGCTCTGTACACATACTAACAGACACACGGACAAACGGATCCACTTTTTGGGTTCAGGGAGAACCAAAACAAATAATTGTATTAAAATTATTTTTGGGTTCAGGGAGCACCAACGCAGATAATTCCACTAAACAATTTTTTGAGGTTCAGGGAGCACCAAAACAGACAATTCCACTAAAATTTCAAATTGGAAAATTTGGCCGAAAACAATACTTTCTCCATATACTACGTATAGGCGGGGAGAAACTAAAATAGTGAACCGTATTATCTATGTGATATACTATACTAGTAAGACCAAGTGAAAAATCACAGGCAAATTAATTAGATACACATCAAAAATACATCCATAAAAAAAACTATTAAAAACAAAAGACTTTATCTTGGTCTACTTAACAATGATGACGGAAATTTTTAACTCGGTAAATGTGTACAATTATAACTAGGGATGTGTCGATACCAGATTTTTCGATTCTCGATACCGATACTTTGAAAAATCGATTCTCGATTCCCGATACCGATACCTACAAAAAAAAAAAAAAAAAAAAAAAAAAATGACGAATGTCCGCAAAGAATACGACGTCCGAATATTATTAGTGCTAATTTTAAAAAACGCCGGCGTTAAAAATAATTTAAGTACCACAGTAAATGCCCGCAAAAAATCGATGCCCGAATATAATTAGTACCAATTTTATGAACTACTATTGGTGAAATGTCATTAAAAATAAAATGACGAATGTCCGCAAAAGAATACGAAGTCCGAATATTATTAGCTTTAATTTTATAAAACGCGGCATTCAAACGCAATTTAATATACAACAGCGTATGTCCGCGAAAAAACCTACTCCCGAAAACAATCTAATGTCCGCATAAGAAAATACAATTAACCTAGTCCAATGAAAAACACGTGAGAGTTTCAGTTACGAAATATCAGAATGCGTTGCAATTTAAAATAAAACAAGTTTTTAATTATTCGGAATAATATTTTTTACGACTGACTATGATTGCGTTACTCGGAATATCATATGTTTTGCTTCTGAACGTTCAATTCGGATAAGTTCAGAAATAATCGGAACTTCAATCATGGAAAATTTGATTCGACGGCGTCCGTTTAGTCCCGCCGAAGTCTGAACAACTTGTTAGAACAAAGTACTGTAATATCAAGTTAATAACGCTGTGTGTAAATACTTACAGTAGCCTATTCAGTTTTAGTGCAGTGTTTTATTCATTTGTTTTATTAAATTAAAATATTTCGTCGATTTGTTCGGGTAATTAAATTGTGCAGGCCTACTCACTTACAAAGGAAGGCCAAGCGGTCGACTGACTCAACAGCCGCCGCTGTTCCGTTGAGCGCCCAAACTCCCTGAAGTCTACAACTCGGCTGATTTTGCGAGTAAAAACCTTTAAATTCGGAATTACGTGCACGACGTGCAGTACTGTTATGTACTTATTTATTTACAGTACATTTCCGCTTTCGGATAATCGACACTATACTGAATTAACATATTAATTTGATTAAGTTTAGTTAGTTGAGGATATGTGGAAACTTAACCGGAGTAGGCTAGCCTTTTCAGCAATGACATCGAAGTGTGGCAATATTTTATAATAGACGTTGAAAGTGATGGACTTTTGTCTGTAATTTAACTTAGCTGAATACTTGTATTTAATTATCTGTACACAACATACTTAATCATTTCAGTATTCAAATTAAATCTTATACTTTACTCTTAAATTCTTGTTAAATTCCTTGAATAATAAATAGAACCGATTTGACTCTAGAACCGGGAACCAAAAAAAAAAAAATGGAACCGACCCATCTCTAAATAAAAAGTAAAACAAAGGAATTCCATCCGGACTTCCATAAAAATCATAAATCACGGGTAACGTAAGTCGAAGTCCCAACAAGTTTTACCCGACTTCAAAAAAAATTATTACTTTAAAGTTTAAATACTTTTGTTACCGATCTATAAAATGTGTTATTTTTCTTCACAATAGACACCCTAATTCTATAGACACGATAACAAACGAATCCATGAGTGTTTGTCCTTGAGCCTACTCTAGACTTCTTGTGTACAAATAACAGCCTACGCATGAATAAAAATAAAACAAGAAGCGTTTACTTATGAAAGGAAACAATTGCCTAAAACATTTTACTGGGGAAAATGTCCACTTACATAAAATTAATAATGTTTTACATTTTCCATACTGAAATTTATTGTTAAATGCTGAATTGAGTTAAAATACAGAGAATGCGATTGCAAATACCGGAGATTACATTCACGGAGTCTATATGAGAACGGGCAGTTCTGACAACTGAGTATCTCTTGGTATCGGTAATCGGTATCGAGTTTCGGCTATCGATTCTCGATACCGATGCCAAAGCTAAAGTATCGGTGGTATCGAGAATCGGTATCGAGAATCGACCCATCCCTAATTATAACGATTATAAAACTGTGGGCCTATTTGTTAAAACTTTATATTTATATACATTAGTAAATTTAAATAAAAATACAAAATATTATCTTTTAATTGCTTTCTAACTTCGTATTGATAAAATAAATTATTTAAAATTTATTAATGTTATAATGATGAAATTAATAATCGAATATGTTTAATATGTTATTCGAAGATGTACAAATGTTTCTGAAGCTAAACGAATGGGTAACCCTTCTTTAAACTTGTATAAACGAATATATTGATAATAAAAGGTTATATTTATATTCATTTTACAACCTCAAAGCAAATCTTATAAAGTATTATAGCCTACATTATTAGTTCTCTAACTCATATTTGAAGAAAATCCAACTTCACAAGATTTATATTAGTTGTAGTTGTAAATATAACCTCAAAGTATAATCTACGTTAGGTTTTGTTTAAGTATTACAGATGATGGGGTATTATAAATCAGATGTTATATTATATTGTTACTAACATACGTAAATATGTACGTGCGTACGGACGTACACTCGCTTTTTTATGAGATGATGTAGATATAAATTCGATCATCCTACAATTGCTTACGTGTGGGTTTTATTCCATGCAATTATGTAAGGCCAAGCACATTCCACAGGAAGAATGAGTGACATTTTCGCGACATTTTTGTGACTTTTTGTCCACTTTGGTTGGCATCGTTATATTTAGGTAAACCCGGACAATGGGCCACGTTCACAGACTTTCACTCCTCTAAGATTCCATGTTTGAGATTTGCTCTTGAGAAACTGATATAGTGTTAATTCCGTTATATAAATCCAAATGGGACATGTCGCATACGTATTGAGCACGTGATATATTCGAATGTCTGCGACGTTTCACGAATTACGTGACTATAAAACGTGAGTGCAACACGTACCGCGTCACGTATGTTGTATATTAGTGTGTAAAAGAATCTCTCAATAGTTTATTTCATAGAGAATTGTTCGGTAACTGTGCAATATGAGTATCTTAACACGTCAAAGAAACTAAGAATTAACCAAAATGTCGTCTGAATCTCGAAATAACTTTGACTTTTGTTTGGATTAACACGTTCACTTCTAAAAGGACACAACACTGTGAGAATCGGCCGACGCACAGTGCATTGCGTGCTTCGCACGCCCACCCCCGTATTTTGTGTATTTTCAATACACAGTGCAATTTGCACTTGGAATTTCCATTTCACAGGTAATTACTAAGCAAACCATTTTAACGCAACTAACAAAATGAGGAAGCACAATGTCCGTTTCAGAGCTGTTACTAAGTAAACTATTTCAACACAACTTACGAAATGAGGAAGCTTAATGTCCTTTTCAGAGGTATTGCCAAGCAAACTATTTAAACGCAACTTACGAACTGAGGAAGCTTTATGTCCATTTTAGAGGCATTGCCAAGTAAACTATTTTAACAGAACTTACGAACTGAGGAAGCTTAACGTCAATTTCAGAGGTATTGCCAAGTAAACTATTTAAACACAACTTACGAAATGAGGAAGCTTAATGTTCATTTCAGAGGTATTGCCAAGCAAAATATTTTAACGCAACTTACGAAATGAGGAAGTACAATGTCCAATTCAGAGCTATTACTAAGTAAACTATTTCAACACAACTTACGAAATGGGGAAGCACAATGTCCATTTTAGAGGTATTACCAAGCAAACTATTTCAACACAACTTACGAAATGAGGAAGCACCAATATCCACATCAGAGGTATTACGAAGTAAACTATATTTATACTCTGCTACATAGTAAAAAGCTTTAAGGTAAAATCCGATTCACCGCCCGCCATTTTTAGACGACGTGCGCCTATAGAAGTTTAAATTTCAAAAACATAGTTAATTTTCCCGGAATGTATTTTTTATCACAGCAGTAAAGTTTTCATTGAAATCGTATGAAAGGGTTTTCAGTTAAATTGTATTTAACTTTATTTTGGACCTGCAACAGACTGGATGAATTACTTTATACAGAATATTTAATAGCAAATTGATATGACTTTTTAATAAATATTAATTCCCCCGTCAAGAGGAAATTCCCTAAACTCAAGAACTGTTAGTAGCGAAAAAGAGAATTTTCTGTAATTAATATTCGCTTTTTAATATTATCGATGTTTTATCGGACTTGGCAAAGAACTGTCATCCGAACACGGATTTTATGGATGATTGATCGCACTTTCTTCAGGAAATGCACGGGACCAGAAAACGACTTTAGTCAATTCGACTGGAATTTGACGGTTTTCTTTCCCGTTATCCTTTCTTTTGGCAAACACAATATAATAGTCACTGTCAATAATTTGAAGAGAGAAGAAGTGCAATGGTATTAGAACAATGGCTATTCTTTATAAAGTAGGTCAATTTAGCAGACCATGGACAAAAATAACTAGCCAAATATTTATTCCTCTCACCATCCACGATTTAATACAAAATTTATATTTTGTGTGTATTATGTGTATTGTGTTTCACGAATGTACACACACAAAATGTATAACACAAAACCACAACAAATGAGATTTATTTATTTCAAGGCAGTCAATAAAATATACAGAGTGTGTGAAGTCCAGGGCCGGCTTAGTATTTTTTAAACCATTAAAAATGGAGTTACACAACTTGGCATATTGTTCATGGGCAAGAAACACATTAGACCATTACCTCCTCTGGTGGACGTCCAACAATGTGTCAGAAGAAATACTAAAATGAGTTGTACATCGAATTAGAGGTCTTTGTCATCAGAAGACAATGCGCAAATCCGACCTATATTGTCAATTGTTACCTATAAAGAAATTTTCTTTAACATTATTTACAAACCCCTATGTAGGATGTTCCTTACCAGGGGTAGCTGCTTCTAATAATAGTTTCTATTAAACCACCCCGGGACTTTATCAAATTTAACTAATTACAAGTCGACCGGCTGCCATTTCCGACTCAGACGTGTGAGGGGGATTTGTGGTGTTTTTTTTATTCTATGTATTGGGTGTATTCTTTATTTCAAAGCATCATGGTGCTTTCTACCTACCATTAAGTGCACATTACCACCTTTACTTAATGCTGAACCTTTCTGTAATATTCGTAGCATATCAGGAAGCCCAGGACGTTCTACTTCATACAGCTTCCCTATCTGCAGAGTGTCCTCGCTTAGCAAGGCCGCAGTCAGAGAGACTTTTGTGGGGGGGGGGGGGCCGGGAAGGGCCGGGGGTTTTGATTTTAACTCTTTTAACCCCCTCCCCGCTAAGGACGTACATGTGAGTTTGACACTGAACACTACGAGAAGCGGCCGACGCACAGTGCATTGCACGCCAACCCCCATATTGGGAGTATTTTCAATACACAGTGCATTGCGTGCTTCACACGCAAACCCCTATATTGGGAGAATTTTCAACACAGGGAGCGTTACTTGCTTCGCACGCCAATTTTAAGCCTATGTGCTATGGACACACATGTGTGTTCACTTTAAAATATTAGTGATAGTTAGAAATTTTCAAAAATAAAAAATAAAGTAATTTCTACTCATTTAGGCTATAAATATAAAAAATAAAAGGTAAAATCCTAGCACAGGAAATATGAAATTTGCGTAGCAGTGAACACCAATTTCCATGCTTATTTTTAAAATTTTGATATTGTTAGTCATGTAAAATATTATAGGATGTAAGGATGATGAATGATTTTGTTTTGTTAGAGTAAAGTATTGTTGTTGAACCTTTATAGTTTTCTTATTTAATAGATCAGATCAAGCTCAAAACTGACAAGAGAGTAAGGCCTACAGCATCCATATGCATTGTACGTTGTAGTTTAATCAAGCAAATCTAAATATTAGTATGCAAACAATGCACAATGATGTAAAATATGTTGTTGGATCCTCTGTTGTGTTGTCTATTTTATAATTAGGGGGTTTAATTTAACTTGCACTTTTTATACCTAGTATTAATTTTTACTGCTAAATTTCGGGATTTCGGGAATGGGTTGACCCCTTAACTATCCCCAGACTGGCTACGGCCTTGTCGCTTAAGACCACCTTTGTCTTTGTCTTTTGTCTTGTAAGACCGTACCTTTTACAGAAAATGACAAAGTGTGATGGCGTTTCCTCATGGCGGCGTCGATCTTAGGTAAAGGGGTGCAATAACAGTTCGAAACAGTTCCATACAACTATCTGCAGTTTTAAGAACTTTTCTTAGAATTTTGAAGAAAAACAGATCATAAAGATGTTCATAAAAAACTTAACTATAGATGGATTTATTAGACGGTGACCTATTTTGAGTACTTGTGCGAGAGAGAAGGAGACGGTGGCGAGGGAGGGTATAACCCCCACTCCACTTCCCCTCCCCCTCGCACCATCACTTTCCACTTTGCTTTGTGGCAAACTAAGCAGAGCACCGGCCGGCATGTTGATACTATTTTTCTCTTTACTAATATTTCTTTATTACCAGCCCTGCTCCTTACAATGTCCACTCATTATTATTATTATTATTATTATTATTATTATATTACTATTATTTTTATTATTATTGAATGATAATACAATGATTAAATTAATTACATACAATTACAATAAAACAATGTTAACGGGAATATTAAAATAATATTGTAACTACAGGCATATAAATCATATTGTATTTTAGAAATTAATGTTAAATATTAAACAACCAACCATAATATAAAAAAATCAGATTGTTACAACACATTTTAATACCTTTACTGATTAGGCCTATAAATATTACTTTCCGATATCTTTATTTGGTGAAAAATTTGTCACGTCTTCGGTAAAAATTGAATAACTTTAAAAATATTTAACCAATTTTAATAAAATTTGAACCACTCATAGAAAACATATCTTTAATAATAATATAAAAAAATCAGATTGTTACAACAAATTTTAATACTTTTACAGATTAGTCCTATAAAAATTACTATTAAAATTCGACAAATGGTGAACAATATTTTTTTATTATTTATTGTTTGACATTTATTTTAATTTTGTATTGGGTTCAAAATATAATAAGTTATAGAGAATTTTATTGTGAAACCAAATCTTTTTTAATATTTAAAATCGAATATATATATACATATATATATATCAAAAGATATGTACATTTTTAAAATGTTTTGTGAAATTTTGTTTACGAAGTATATAGGTTTTCGATACTAAAAATTTAATAATAATAATTTATAAATAAAGTAATTTATCGTATCTTGATGATTTTTTCACAGAATGTGTATAATAATATACTCTGTTAATACGACTGCAATCGATAATAAACAGATGATTTTCATTTCTCTTAGCAGTGGGCACCGATGAGTGCGGTGGTGGGGGACCTTCAACTACCCCCCCTACATGCGCCAGATTTTTCTCGCAGGCCGCCGTTAAATAAATCTATCTATACAATTCCTAGAGTAAAATGGTAGTTTAGTTCCAAGAATACATTTCACGGATTATAAAAAAATATATATTGCTTTGTAACAAACTTGAAATCGAAAATGAAATACAAATTTAGTTTTCTGACTATTATAAGAAATGTACACAATTTTAGATGTACACAATTTTACTGCGCTAATTTTACCCTTTTGGATAAAATCATCTGATAGAGAGTAAGACTTGTTTAGTTTTAATCTGCGGAACTCTAAACATTTATCTAGAGACCGACGTTCGTTTCTGCTTCATTTCATGATTTATCACAATCGAAAAAATCTATTTAAGATTTACGGCAAGAAAATTCAACCAATGAAAGTTGTCAAACACGATTTATTTTTTCTTTAAACAAAATCTATTCAAATTAATCTAATTTAATATTATAAAGAGGTAAACCTGTTTTGTTTGTTTGTATGTAGGGTGTAATCTCTAGAACTACTGAACCGATTGAAAAAATAGTTTTACTAATAAAAAGCTACACTATCCCTGAGTAACATAGGATATAATTCATTTTGATAAAAACATTTTTTACTTCAATATTTGTAAATTTACAGTCGGACAAAATCTTAGGCTAGGCCCGGATTGAAGAACCAGCACAAGTATTTACATTTATTACAATAGCAACCAATTGAATAAAATAACAGACAAAACAGCTGTTTGCTCTATTATTTCCATCAACAGCTGATTTCAAATTTTGAAACAATTATTTGTATTTCTAAATTTAGGTTAGGATTTTATTAAAGCGTAGACCTGAGCCTTGCTGGTTCTTTGGACCTTATTATAACTGCTGTTATAAAATATACGAAAGAATTTGATTTGTACATTTAACATTATTTACCATCTTAGCTTTGGTGTTATTATTAATCCAACAACTTTATTATAAAGAAAACATAACATGATTATGTGTGTAGAACTAAATTGTCCACAAATAATTTATAAAATTCACACAATACAGTACTTGAAAAAGAACGATAAACTCTGACTCCTTTAAATTGTCACACGTTTTCTCCACTAAACCTGACACAGTTATGACGAATTCCATCGTGCCTCTATCCATTATTTTAAAACCACCTCTGTAATCTACCAGAGAAAGGTGTGATAAACTTGAATTATACATGTTGCGTCACCGAACCACTTTTTAATTGGCCAGTGAAATGCCGTTGTGTTTCAGGACCTTAAGACAAGAAGGCGGAGTGGGAAGACAACAGAGTTAGGTTTGCTCCAAAAAACTGAGTGAAAGTCTCGTGGGCTGAAATTCACATCAGAGAAACGCTTTCACGAAATATATGTTTAATTAGAAAATTGTCAAAGAATGTGTCATGTTTTCTTGAGTTTACGAGGTCTTTGCTCCATTTAATGGTTCTTTATTGACTTTTTGATCACTATAGGGGCTCTGCCCCTTCTCGCTTCTCTACCCCAGCGGCGACCGATGGTGATGATAATGCAAACATATTATTGTATAATGAGTTATTTTTATGGAAATGATGATTGATTAGGATAGAAGCACTTGGATATAAGTTGGGTGGTTGTGATCCGTACAATATGTAAGACAGAAGTCGAAATATACACGTACTATTCACAAAAAAAATCAATAATTTTATTTTATTCATTTTAGGTATTTTAGCCTCCAGAATAGGGTGTACGAATAAAAATTTAGACACGTACCTTTTGAAAAAGTCTATTTATATTCCTTTATTTTTGGATGACCGGTTTTGATCTCACGATCAGACCATTCTCAAATCATTCAATACATAAAAGTTCCGTTCGGCTGAACATCGTTCAAATATTTCACGCAACACTTACATAAACACAAAACACAACACAAAACATTAAACAAATTAAAAAAAAGTGTAGGACATGTCCTTTACGGATTCGCATGTGAATGACAATATGACTTTTCCTTTTTTTAATTATTTGTGAAGTGATTTGTGTTAACGTAAGTGTTGTGTGAATTATTTCAACTATGTTCAGCTGAAAGGAAATTTGATGTAGTGAAAGATTTGAGAATGGTCTGATTGAGACATCTAAACCGGGTCGTTCACAAATAAAGGAATATGAATTGACGTTTTCAAAAGGTACGTACCTAAGTTATATTATAATAATTTTATACATAACTTTTAATTTTTTTTTACTTGTTTAGTATTATTTTTTACGGAAATGATGATTGATTAGGACAGACCCACCTGGCTCTAAGTTGGTTGGGGGGGGGGGGGGTGGAGTGACCTGCAAGACAGAGATTGAAATAAACACGCAATATCCCGAACATTTGTAAATAAAATCCATCATTTTTAAATTTTTTTACAGGAAATTCATATAATTTCTGAATAAAAAGTATCAAAAAATATTCTCTGAATAGTCCCCTACATGGTAATGCAAGTTTCGTCAAAATCGGTTCAGCCGTTCCGGAGATTAGCCCGGCCAAACAGGCAGACAGACAAAACATAAATGTGTAATAGTAGTAGTAGTAGTATAATAGGTATAATAGTATACAGGGTGTATCAGAGCGGGTGGCCGGCTTTTATAGCATTGAAACGAGAATACCAACCACCCCCCCAACCCCAAATACCATTTTAGAGGGTTGAAAACATTTTTCCTGAATTTCTTAAGGTCGAAATAGGGGGTTATCAGTCTAAATGTCTAAGTATTCTCGTTTAAATGCTATACAAGCCGGCCACCCGCTCTGATACACCCTGTATAGGTTGAATGAAGACATCCCTTGACCATTAACAAAGATTAGCCAAAAGGCGGTAGTGAGTAAAAACAAGAAATAGTCAAAGCAAATCATTAGATTGACGAACCCTAAATGGATGGTATCTTATAAATATGTTGTACATCCTCAAGTCTCTGGTCCTGATTTAAGAACATTTCAAGGGACCATGTCTTAAATGAAAAAGAAAGTAGATGTCGGTGAACATAGACTGACCGATGAAGCGTTGTGACATCTATGTCAAACATTGCAACGAAGCTGAGAAAATTGATAATGCACGCTCTAACGTGGTTGAACTGATGCGATCGTCTGAATACAATTAGCCGCACTTGTCAATCTGTCATTCGGTCAAATTGTAATGGAATTTCGTCGAATTACACTTGAAGTGGAATTGATTAAATTGTAATTTGAGTAGTTTCGTAGTTTAAAAGCGTGAAATCTAACTGGAGTTAGGACACTGCGTGGTGGGTTGGAAGCAAATGTTTATAAAACTGCAGTACAGAAGAGAGTTGAAAAACCTGAACTGTTATAACTGTTATAAGCTAAAAACTCCTCTACCGAAAAATACAACATGAAGGAATAAAAGAAGATAAGATCACCCCTAAATCTCCCTTAAGGTACGTGGTGCATGAAATTTAATGTACAACTAACAGTGGATAAAGTGGTACACTTCATAGCACTATTTTGGCTGTTGTAGTTGACAACATGTAGACCAGCCTCTCGCTATGAATCGAAGGATATAAAAGGATTTTACTTTAATTAAATTACAAGCCAAAAAACATGGACCAAGATCGGAATTTGAACCCAGGAACTTGGTTATATTACCTTATTATAGTACCTTATTATATTACAGTAGAACTCCAATTATCCGGATTAATTGAGACCGGAACCGATCCGGATAGTTGGATTTTTCTCGTAAAAAGGCCGTTTCTAGGAGAAAAACGTAAACAAAACACAATAGAGAACATTTACGGTATTTATTATGAAAAAACAATATCAATGACAATGTTTACATTACGTAATATTTACAAACAATACTAAATCACTGTAAAATGCATTATTTTTTGAACATACCAGGCAGAGTCAGCTATTTTGCTACCTTAAATCGATTCCGCGCCGCCAAATCTCGTATCCGTTTGACTATGTTCTTATTCAAATCTGATCTGGATAATTAGCGATCCGGATAATTGGAGTCCGGATAATTTGAGTTCTACTGTACGTACTAATTACGTATGACAAATTAAATTTATTTATTTTTGAAGAAAATATTACATTTTTAATCTTACGAATATTTATATTTATGATTTAGTTTATTTCAGATTAAAATAAAATAACTCAATGCTAATAATTGCAATACAGTAAGATTTCAACCACGCGTTTCCCTGATAAATACCTCACACAAGCAATAGATCAAGTTATAATTATTATTTACTTATTAATTTAAAACCAAGATTACATCCTCCAGAAGTATTTCTTTACGCCACAACTCACAGCATGACATCTGTATCTCTGTATCAGCAAATTACCGGTCTTGTTGTAACTTTATGGCGTTACGATAATTAATAGTTCCAGGTGTTATTACGGGCATTGTGCGGAGGTGGAAGTGACGTCAGCGACTCCGATAGCTTCACTACCATTATACGGAAACTGTTTATGGAGCCGTATCAGTGGCTTTAATGTGTCACGAGTCACTATTTGCGTACAAAACAAGTTCATTGATGGCATCGTGGTAATGTCTCAGCTCGGCTCGATTACACAGACTGACCTGTCGGTTTACAAAGGCGTTGAAAAGGATTGACTTTGATATTTGACTGTAAAAAATATAAGAATGATAAAAAGTCATTTACTTTATACGGATAAACATTAATTTTATTGGAAAGGAAAAATTATACTCTGTGAAAAATTTTTGTGAAAATAGGAAATTTAATTTTTTTCAGAGTAAATTGCAGAGCAATAATTTGAGAAATCCTTTTCGAAGAAACTTTAAATAATAATAATAATGTTTATTGATTCCTTTTTATATACAATTAAACAATATACTAATGTCTAGGAAATACCCAACCATCTTTTCTTGTAACCGATTGTTGGTGCATTCGATAAACTAACAAAAATATATATATATATATAATAATTTGAGAGAGAAGAAAATAAAAATTTTAGTTTGGCCTACCTTTTAACACATACATTTTAACTGCTATGTGCGGCTTGCTGAGGCAAGAGGACAAACAATACAAACATATATAGGCAGAAAAAGAAAACTAGCAACAAAGCACTGGTACTAATAATTATAAACACAACTAAATAAAATATAACTATACAATAATTACAATAAATTAAAATTCATCTGGTCACTTACAAGAACATAAATACAACAAATAGAACACCACAGCACTGTACAAACACGAATAACTTAAAAACTACTTAGTTACACAGATTAAGTCTTCAATTACTTCGAGTTTCATCAGCCAACTTTTCACAGAAGTTAAAAAGTTACGAATCATTTTTTTCTGCTCTCAAGCGGATTGGAAGCAAATTAAAAACTTTTGGGCCTACAAACAAGAAAGATCTTTGAAAACAGGAGCGGTTTACTTTTGGACGTTTTAATTGTAGTGCAGATCTACTTCTAGTTGAATAATAAATTGTATCAGTATTTATATTACCACTCCTTATAATGTAAACTTTCATAACTTTGTATTCAAAAAGATGTTTCAGGGGAAGAATATTCAATTGCGTAAACAATGGAAATGAAGATTGGAATTTATTCTTGAATGACATTATACGAATGAAACTTTTTTGTGTTATATATATATAACGGTCGAATAGCAGATTTAGAAGCCCCACCCCAACATTCAATCCCGTATTGCAACCTTGAATGGACGAAAGCGTGATACAGCATCCGAAGGACTTTTATATCACAAACCTTTCTCAAAAAATAAAAAGCTCTTATGTTCATTTTAATTTGTTTATGAAGAAGGCTAATATGCTTTTTCGAAGACATTTTGCCATCCAGAAGGACAAAGAAAAATTTTAAATCTTCTGCCTGATCGATGGACAGACAGTTGCATGAATTTCCTTGCAGTTATCAGCGTGGTAAATGAATTTACTTTGGAAATGGAAATTAATAAGTTTTGTCTTATGTACATTGATTATCATATGATTGGCCTTACACCACTTTGATAAGATTAATAGATCCCTGTGAATAAAGTACTCAACTCTGTCCCAGGTGTTTTCTACATACTGCAGAGAAATGTCGTCTGCAAAAGCTCGAATCGATCCTTCAAAATGTTGATACAAGATGTCATTAATAAAGATTAAAAACAAAATAGCTGAGAGAACCGATCCCTGCGGGACACCTTTCGTTATAGCGAGGCTATTACTCATATGGTCGGAAATTTTGACCTGCTGTATCCTTCCGCTGAGAAAACTTTCAAACCACTGCAAAGCTATTCCTCTGATACCCGCAGCCTCGAGTTTTAACTTTAAAATTTTGTGGTTCACAAGATGTGTCTTTGTAAATTCGACAAATAAACCTGTCGTTTTTTGCGTGAAATTTATAGCATTGTAGACTCCTAAATGTAAACATAGGGCAAGTATTGTATCATTTTAGATCTTTGTAAAGTGGACATTTTGAAGAGTGTTTAAATGGTGTAAAAACAAAAGTGCGCGAGGCTCTTAGAAGTGTGACACGACCACCGTCTAGTTCACCCCTGCGGCTCCCTGACGATGGTGCGACTCCATTTTTGGGCAGTGCCTTCGCTCCTCTTACGGACGTACATGCGTTTTCAGGATGGATCGTGGGTGAGAAGGTTCTTCAATAAGGTGACGAAAGACTGTTTCACTTCAGAGCGTTTATTTAAAGCAAAACAATCTATTCCTCTGCTGGTCCTTACTTACAACTAAACTAAACTAGGTAAAGGCAAGCGAGTCTACATGATGTGATCTGGAGTCTTCTCCAGACCATGGTTACTGACAGACTGATTTAGGCTTGAACATTTAGCCTCAAGCTGGCTCCCCCCTCATTTAACTATAAACTGTGATGTCAACTATTGATTAAAATATACATTATTATTTAGCTATCCACTATCAACAAAGATCCTGTGGTCATTGTCGTATAAGTTGCTGGGTACCTGTCACAGAAGTGAAACACCTTAGATCCTAGACACTGTCGATTTTATGCATTGCTAAAAATTTGCATTTGAAATATTATATGACAGGCTGTGAGATTAAAAATAGTTTAAAATGTATGCGATTTTACAACATACACTTTTTGTTTTCTTCGTTCTTGACAACTAAAAAACAAATTAGGCCTACAAACATAAAACTTTATTAGCGAATTTCCATAGGAAAAATGAGCTATTGCAGTGGCCCTTATGGTAAGACCCTAGGTCGGGAGTGCTCATTTACCACTCCACCTAAGGTCTTACCATAAGGGTCACTGCAATAGCCCATTTTTCCTATGGAAATTCGTTAAGAACCAGGTTTTCAGTTGCATTGGAAATTTTGTTTTAAATTTGATGTCTTTTTTTAAACACAGAAATTCTATTGAAAATGTTTGGTGTATTATGCAAATAGAATTTCACAAAAACTTCCTTGAAAGGACGCAGCAAATCTCTATTACATTTAGACCGCAGACTTTGTCGGCATACATTCTCGTCGGATGAATTCTGTCTACTTACATACAATGATGTCTTACAGGAAAAAGTTTTTACTCCTTAGACAGTAAAGAATTTAAATTTCTTTTTTAAGTACTCAGTGTGCGTAGCTTTTTACACCTTATCTATAGCTTTTTTGGGTACTGTGTTTTATGTAACTAGGATAGTTTTAGATATCTTATGCACTAATAACCGACTCCAAATTATTCATACGTTATTATTAATAAAAATAATAAAAAGACAATGTGTTATTATTTTTATGTCGTAGAAAGAGAGTCAATTGAACTTTGTTAGAAGGTTTACGGGCAACGTACGTTTTACAACATGTGATTTTGGTTTAAAAACTGTAATAACTCAATGTGTTATAATTTATTTTGTGCAATTTTAAAAGTCAAACTCTAACAAAAATTACTTTTCATCATCATTTCAATTGTTTGGACAGTAGCGCGATCTATATATTTTTAAATTCTCAAACACAAAAATCTCCACCCAAAACTTTAGCGTTCTCTATAAGGTCCTTGAAACCCCTACCTTAGCACATTTCCGACAATAATTCATTTGGTCGACAATGCTTTCAGGAAGACTTTAAATTTTCTGCTCCTCTTGTCAAAAATTATTGTGCAAATATTTACCGAACGTAAAATTTTGACTTGATCGTCTAAATTAAAGTGTGTCAAAATTTTCTCTCTACAAATATTTCAGTAAACTTCTCAAAATGTCGGAGGAAGAAGCGCCCGCGGCACCGCAGCACTCGACAACACCCGAGAACCAGTTTTGGTATGCACCACAGTTGGTACCGACGGCCACGCAGAACCTAAACGAAGCCAAAGACTGGACGGTAAAGCAGCTCGTCAATCATGTCGTGGTTCCATCGAGTCTGCGAGAAAGTCTTCAGCGGTCGTGGTCCGGAGAGGACAATGCAGACCGAAGTGTATCATGCTGCCAGCGAAGAGGCGGTGTAAACGATAATGATCTGCGAAACGTAGCTGCAGCAGAAAACGCAGGCAATCTAGGAAACGTAGCA
>JAGFPH010011577.1:19305-33922 GCA_018207615.1 Philaenus spumarius | reverse complement strand
GCTAGGTTTCGAATCGATCTATAGAAATATTTAGTTTAGGCCTACGAACCGTCTTTCGAATGCAGTTCAAGGTAGGCTAAGTTTAGGGTCGGATTAGAAAAATATTTAAATAGAACGTTCGATGCAGGCTTACGAACCGTCTTTCGAATTCAGTTCAAGGTAAGCTAGGTTTCGAATCGATCTATAGAAATATTTAGTTTAGGCCTACGAACCGTCTTTCGAATGCAGTTCAAGGTAGGCTAAGTTTAGTATCGGTTTAGAAAAATATTTAAATAGAACGTTCGATGCAGGCTTACGAACCGTCTTTCGAATTCAGTTCAAGGTAAGCTAGGTTTCGAATCGATCTAAAGAAATATTTAGTTTAGGCCTACGAACCGTCTTTCGAATGCAGTTCAAGGTAGGCTAAGTTTAGCGTCGGTTTAGAAAAATATTTAAATAGAGCGTTCGATGCAAGCTTACGAACCGTTTTTCGAATTCAGTTCAAGGTAAGCTATTTTTTGAATCGATCTATAGAAATATTTCGTTTAGGCCTACGAATCGTCTTTCGAATGCAGTTCAAGGTAGGCTAAGTTTAGTGTCGGTTTAGAAAAATATTTAAATAGAGCGTTCGATGCAAGCTTACGAACCGTCTTTCGAATTCAGTTCAAGGTAAGCTAGGTTTCGAATCGATCTAAAGAAATATTTAGTTTATTTATCTAAACTATTTTTAATTCAAAGTATTTTATTTTAAAATATTTAATTACTAATAATCTATTTCGTAAACGCTAAAATATATACCAATAGAGGCCGTGCCCTATAAATAGTTAGTACTGTAATAATAACTAGGTCTAACTACACAATCATGCCAAAGCGTGCAATTATCGGCAAGCAGTAGCAAGTAGTGTAACGCAATGAAAAATATTCTAAGTGTTTAGAATAGTATATTATTATAAGGTTTATCGCACCGTGTGCTTAGCCTAGAGACTAGAGAAGGTCTTACCTGTTCAAGAGTCGGTGAGAGACAGAGCTTTATTCTGGTTGCCGTGACCTCCTTAGCTCGGTACGTCGTCTGCGCATGCGCTAAGAGTGGGGATTTTCCCTTTCTCCCGCACCGCAGGGAAATTTCTTAGACTCTCGCATCATACGTATAGGCCGGGGAATTTCGGTTTCCCTTGTACTTGGCCTTTGTTTAAAAAAAAATCACCGGTAAAAAATGTACCGTTACCATATGGGTGATGTTTAGGGGACGGGTACTATAGTGAATGACGAAGCAGTCTTAGGCCCGTTTGCATTCCCCTCCTTGCAGCTTCGTATTTAGGACTCACCATCCTTTCCCACGAGTTGTTTCTTCCCCCTGCTACTGTATTTTGTTTTTATTCGGTGTCGGTTTTAAACTTTGTGTGAGATAGTCTAATTATGAGTGGAAAGTGAAAGTGTGTTGTTTTAGCTTTGAATAAATAAACGGTACCAGATAACTGCCACATACTTTCTCCCAGTTGAAACTTCATACCTTCCCAAGAGTGGCATAGGAGGTGGTTACTAAGAATTGCAAAAGTAGGACATACCACGGATACTAGAATACACGGTAGGAGTCATGCGCAGGTCCCCGCCGCCTGGCTCGGAAACGTGACGTCACCATGGACCCATCGCCTTGCCGCACTGTATACAGACTCTACAGTCCACAATGTCATTCGCTATTCGAACACTAAAACGCGTAACCTGCAGCCTTTAATTTTGTTAGATATTTTTAATACTTAGGGACGAATGTATAATTTTGCAGGCCAGTACGATTTTATATCGGTCTAACCTAAAATTATGTTAAGTTTTTGATCCAAACCAGCTGTTTTATATATATTATGTAACAACCAATGATTGAATTAAATTAAAATACAGTAAGCATTTTTAGTTGTTTTTTGTTTTTGTTTGCTTTAAGTTGGTCAATCTAACCTTAACATGCTGTTGGGTTGGGTTTGAAGAATAATAAACCGATTATAAATGCTAAGTAATGTTGCTATATGGTAATGAATGTAAACTTAAACAAACCTGATTTTTACACGAACAGCTGTTTTTGTGCGCTATGGTCTTGAGTCCATACAAAAGAGGCTGTTTAGTTTTTTTTCAAAATTTGAAACTTTTTCAGGAAAATTTGAAAATTTTTCTTTATATAAAAACCTAGTTCGGATTATTACGAATATTTTAAACAAAAAATAGCTAAATTGGTCCAGCCGTTCTCAAGTGATGCGGTTACAAAGGAACAGCAATTCATTTTTACTTTCTCACTATACTATAGTATAGAGAAAGTATAGTAATCGCAAAAAAATTGATGTTGAGATTTTTGTGGAAATATCCGTTTTGGGACACCCCCCCCCCCCCCCCCGCGCCCAAAAACCGGTTTTTACAAAAAGTCTGTTTTTATACAAAGCTAGAGCGAAAACTATTCGATCGATTTCAAACAAATTTGCACCAGACATGTCAAGTAGGCCTGTATAGATGCACGAAAAACGGTAAAATTTTTGAAAAACAACCCCCCAAAAAACAGCTATTATTTTTTTATAAAAAAAACGGCTCTAACGATTTTGATAAAATTTGTCTTATTTGTAGCCTTTAATGTACCCTACCATATGCAACAAACCGTATCTTTCTAAACATTCTCGTTTAACTAATAATAATAACTGATTTTTGGGGTTTTTTTTTGCCATAAAGGGGATTGTTTTTCAAAAACATTTCAAAACCTTTTTTCGTACATCTATACAGGCCTAATTGACGTGTTTGGTACAAATTTTTTCGAAATCGATCGAATAGTTTTCTCTCTAGATAATAATAATAATATTTATTAGTTAATCTCCTACTTTAATAAATCACCTCTCCTATCCCACCTACAATAGTTATGAAGTTACAGTGAATCTGTTTAATAATTTAAATATTTGTGAGAAAGTATGTGCCAGTTCCTAGTACAGTTTATTATTATATAGATTAAAAAATCATACTTGTACTGAAAAAGTAGTTTTCCTGAAACTTGTATAGTAGTCGAACATAAGTAATAACAGACTACCCAAACTCAAACATTCACAATATTTAGTAGATTTATTACAAATCTCAGGCTTGGAACAAACAATGTTGGGAAGGAGAAGACTAAAATGTCAAAGTAAAAAGTGTTTATTGTTTTAATAACAATAATACATAGTAATATTAAAAATGAATACACAACATTGATATTACAGCTATATCTCAGCCTTTGTCTTCGTAGTACATTGTAATAAAATAGTACAAGCTCAGGTTAACTGTAAAACTTAAGGGCCTATTGAGTTACGTGAACATAAAAGAATAAAAGCAAAGTGATTAAACATACCTTAAAACTGAATACTGAAAATAACTGGTAGAAACGTTCATTTAGTTGCAATTAAAGTATGCTAACTTAAATTGATGAAACCATTAATTTTAATGGTGTCAATCTAAGAATACAAGTTGTTCAGGAAACATTTTTTCTGCCACTGTAGTATGTCATTTAAAATAATAATTAATTGTGAATAATGATGAAATGAAGTGTACAGTAAGAATAGTACGAAATAAAACAAATTTGGAAGTAAATATTAACATTATATTATATGACAACCATATTTAAAATATATAAAAAAAGAGAAAATATGTCAAATTCAGTAAAAATCCCATATTATCCCAAAATCCCTCAAGCAGCCAAATTATCCCATATTTGGGATAAAAATCCCACAAGTGGAAATACTGTGTACGGTGTAAGAGCGGCAGGCAGCGGGCCGGGAGGGTGGGTTCAGATTGACGTCACTGATGCGTCAGTCTACTGCGCAGCCTACTCATGACCCCTACCATGTATTCTAGTACCTGTGGGACATACCATGGAAAATATTAAATGCATGTAACACACATCCATATTATATTGTTATATTACAATATTATTATTAAAACTATTCGATCGATTTCGAACAAATTTGTACCAAACATGTCAATTAGGCCTGTATAGATGCGCGAAAAAAGGTTTTGAAAAACGACTCCCTTTTTGACCAAAAATCCCCAAAAATCAGTTATATTATTATTATTACCTAAACAAGAATTTTTAGAAAGATGCGGTTTTTTGCATAAAATTAAGGGGTTACAAATAAGCAAAATTTTATCAAAATCGTTAGAGCCGTTTTTGAGAAATTTGGATTTTTCTCATTTTTTGGCCATTTTTGTTTTGTAAAACCTCTTAAAAATCAAAAATTTGAAAAAATGGAAAAAACGCCTGGAGATATTCCAGAACCACAACCACATACCAAATTTCATCAAAATCGGACCGTTGGTATGGTCTCCAGCTCTGTACACATCCTAACAGATATCACCAAAAAACCACTTTTTTGGGTTCAGGGAGTACCAAAACAAATAATTCCACCAAAAATATTTTTGAGTTCAGGGAGCACCAAAACAGATAATTCCACTAAAAATTTAAATTCGAAAATTTGGATGAAAACAATACTTACTCCATATACTATGTATAGGGGGGAGAAAGTAAAAATGGGAAGCAATTAAAAGATTCAATAAGAAAAGTGGCCAATGATTTAGGTGTTGGGGAAGTGACTGTCGGGGATTGGAGATGAATTGAAAAGTGAATTCAACGGTATTCAAATAAATAAGAGGCTAGAAAATCAATGAATAAACTTCAGAGGCATTATTTTTGTGGTTTTTATTACAGTAGCTTACTGTATCCAAATGCTTTCATTTGAGTACATTATCACACCTGCTTTGTTTATTTAAAGCCAAATGAAATGGACTTTGAAGTAATTATGGCCTGGGCAATAGACAGCTTTTACGGGCCCCGGCCAAAACTGCTTTGCCAGGCCCCCTTTCGCAATAATATGGTTCTAACAATCCCTTGTGGTTTACCTTATAACTTCCGGTCCGCCTGTCGTGGTCGAATTGTTGCGCGTAGGCGTATGTATTCGAGCAATCACATTGAGGGAGTCAGGAGTTTAACTAATTTAGTTTGGTTTAGTAGCTTTGGTGAGGCCGTCTTTATTTAATCTCTTGTCTGTGCTGGTACGAAGAAGAAGAACTAAATGGGTGGAGGATGGGAAAACAAAGCATAAGACAAGAAAAGTACAGATAGTGATAGTGCTGAGGGCAGGGGTGGAGAGGGAGTAGTGCTACGCTATTTTGTGTTGACAAGTGTTTATTATAGAAGGGCGGTGAGTCACAGGCCCTGTCGGTATCGTGTTCAGCATTCCTGAGTATGGCTCCGAATCAGCCTAAAACAATGTAAA
Source organism: Philaenus spumarius (assembly GCA_018207615.1). Taxonomy (NCBI): domain Eukaryota; kingdom Metazoa; phylum Arthropoda; class Insecta; order Hemiptera; family Aphrophoridae; genus Philaenus; species Philaenus spumarius. The sequence continues at coordinate 28,673 of JAGFPH010011577.1, read as the reverse complement.
TTGGCTGGAACTCGCACCTCATTGGTTTTCTCACAGCCTACCGTATTATCCGAATTTTAGGTTACCCGAAGTTTGCCCCTTCCCATTCACCTCGGATAATAGAGGTTCTACTGTAGGCCCTACTAAAATCTCAAGATACAAAATTAACTTAGCTTAGGCCTAGACCTTAGCAAACAAAATGCTTTTTAGCGAATTTCCATAGGAAAAATGAGATATTGCAGTGGCCCTTATGGTAAGACCCAAGGCGGGAGTAGCAAATGAGCACCGATCATGGTCCCCAGAACACGTTTGGGTGTCATTAAAAATCATATATGTATATATGTGTGTCGCACTGTAGTGGCTGCATTTTAAGTCCGATTTGGTACACATGTTGGTTGTCTACATCGCTCGGACGAGTTGTTAGCCAAAAAATCCAACAATCGGAAGGACGTTTTTTGACCGGAAGTAACTATTTTTTTAGATTTTTCCTACGAGAATGAATTTGTTTTTGAGTTTTTTCTACAAATATAAATGTAGGATGTTATTCTGCACATTTTGTTTTTTTACGCGACCTTATAGCTCGCTTGGTTCCCCCAAAATCGATCAAAGCGTAAAATACCATAGAAGTACCCGGTTCAAAGCCATGTGGAGGATTCTACCGTGGGGTTGGCGTGCGAAGCACGCAATGCTTTGTATGTTGAAGATACTTCCAATACGGGGATTGGCATGCGAACCATTTTGCAGCTATTCACCACCGTCGTGAATAGACCTATTTCCCAAATTGTTAGTTGAAACCCTAAAACATAGGCCTATAAACTTAATTTTGGAAATTTGCTCAACTCACGTCAGCTGTTCAGCTGCGTGGTCGAATTATTTTAAACTTAATACCCTTGTACTGTTATATTTTGTAATAAAATACCTGTGCGTTTTTTGCCGTGAGGCAAGGAAAACGGATGTAGGATGAGGAGAAAAATAAGAACTTATGTTACTAAAACGTATGTAAATGTTGCAATGAATAATATGCTGTGAATCGGTCAGTGAAAAGTCAGGACATGAATTAACAAAATTCTGTAGAAATCCCGTTTTGTACCATTTGAGAAGAATGTTTGCTATTTGACGCAACTATTTAGCAATGCCACCAATCAATCGAGCATAATATCATTTAATGTTTCCGGGGAAAACCAATAACTGGTACAACCATCAAGCTGTAACATAATTGTTGCAACGTGATGCTGCAGTACCAGTTTTGAAATATTAAATTTTACTGTAAACGTTGCAACCTTTTTTACATTCGCTGTTCATGTGTTCAAAATATATATTTTTTAACCAACCTTTATTATGAATATGTTATGGGTTAATTACCTTAATTTTCACTCTGTCAAACAATCAAAAGTAGCGTCTAAATTAATTACCAGTGTCAACGGTTATACCGTCATCTTCAGATCCATGACAAACATGAAGTTATTCAGCCTTACTATGGCGTTGTATTCTTTCTTTATTGGCACATTTTACATGACATGAATACTTAATTAAATTTATTAAAAAGAAAAATTAGAGAATAAAAATTAAATTAAAACCATTAAGCTAACCCTTTGATGAGCAAACAATTTTTTTTTTATTTCTGACCCCAAAGTGCAAGATTATATTTTTTTTATTAAATGGTTGCACAATATTTTTAAAACTGTAAAATAAGTAATAAATTATTAAATTAAATTTTTTTGTGTTTAAAAAAAAGATATTTTGGTGAGCAATTTTAGTTTTTTTATTCTTGTATACATGACTAGCTGGCCCGATCCGGCTTTGCACGGATAGACAAATCAAAGTTAAATGTATATTACAAAAAAAATATATCAATAAATATATTATACTATGTATTTCTTATGGAGACTTTTAGTAACTTTGGCCCCTCCAAACCCCCCTTAAATTTTGAATTTTTTTTAAACCTTTCTTAACGAACACCTATAGGGCCCTAGGGGAAGCTACATACCAAATCATCCAATCCGTTTGGTGGTTTTTGAGATTTCGTAACTGGAACATTTACTGCAGCCTATGTACAGTAGAACTCCAACTATCCGGACTCCAATTATCCGGATCGCCAATTATCCTTATCAGATTTGAATAAAAACATAGTCAAACGGATAGCAAAACAATTGACTCTGCCTGGTATGTTCAAAAAATAATGTATTTTACAGTGATTTAGTATTGTTTGTAAATATTACGTAATGTAAACATTGTCATTGATATTGTTTTTTTCATAATAAATACCGTAAATGTTTAAAAACGGCCTTTTTTCTAGAAAAATCCAACTATCCGGATTTTTGATTATCCGGATCGGGTCCGGTCCCAATTAATCCGGATAATTGGAGTTCTTCTGTATGTCTTTTTAACATTTTATTTTTATTTGGACGCTAGTTTTTCATTTGATAATACAGTAAAACCTCTTATATCCGGATCAATGTGGCGCCGGGCGATCCGGATATCAAAATATCCGGATTTGAGAGACGTTTTTTTAATATGGGTAAATTGGTTGAAATTAGGGATGGGTCGATTCTCGATACCGATTTTAGATACCACCGATACTTTAGCTTTGGTATCGGTATCGATAATCGATAGCCAAAACTCGATACCGATTACCGATACCAAGAAATACTCAGTTGTCAGAACTGCCCGTTCTCGTATAGACTCCGTGAATGTAATCTCCGGTATTTGCAATCGCATTCTCTGTATTTTAACTCAATTCAGCATTTAACAATAATTATCAGTAGGGAAAATGTAAAACATTATTAATTTTATGTAAGTAGACATTTTCCCCAGTAAAATATTTTAGGCAATTGTTTCCTTTCTTGTGAACGCTTCTTGTTTTATTTTTATTCATGTGTAGGCAGTTATTTGACACAAGAAGTCTTAGAGTAGGCTCAATCAAGGTCAAACACTTATTGATTCGTTTGTTATCGTGTCTATAGAATTAGGCTACTGTGAAGAAAAATAACACATTTTATAGATCGGTAACAAAAGTATTTAAACTTTAAAGTAATAATTTTATTTGTTTGAAATCGGGTAAAACCTGTTGGGACTTACGTTACCCATGATTTATGATTTTTATGGGAGTCCCGACGGAATTCCTTTGTTTTACTTTTTACAGCCCAACTCAAAAACATCATTCGCTACTGCAGTATTTAGTCGAAAATATTCATTTTTGATAGATATATTTATTATTTTTTACTACGCCGGACATCGGAGGTTTCGGATATGAGAGGTTCGGATTAGAGAGGTTTTACTGTACTAATACAGTAGTGCCTTTTTTTCACATCTTTGACCAAGTTTTCATTGATTTCACCAGTTTACCATACGTTTCCTTCTCAATTTTTACAGATCCGTGTTTTCGCTTATCCAATGTACCCTCGGTTCACATTAATTACCTTGGATAACCAAGGTAATTACTCTACTGTATGTTTTTAATATCAATTGAATTTCAGTATAGTACATAAAGGAGGTACTTGTTTTATTTTGTTTTTCCAAATTCTCTGCTTTGTTAACCTGGACCTACTCCGGTTCTAATTGCTCCGACTTAACGAGGTTCTACTGAATTCACTAGCCTATGTTGTGTTGATATTGATATAATCTAGGTAAAGTTTTCAACCTGGTTTTCGGTATAGCTTGTGGCGCAAGTTTAACCTTTGCCCCTTTTTTCCAGGAAACGGGAATGTTGGATACTACCATGAGCCAAACTTCAAATTGAAAGGTGAGTTAAACGGAGATCAGCCTAGAGAAACAAGACAAAAACAGATCAGATACAGCCAACATTGAACTTAGTCGAGGTTAGAAGAATCTTTTGGTGAAGGGTTTTGTAGAATGATCAGCTTTTTAGTTTACTGAAATAGAAAATTATGTTTCGTTTCGTTCCATTTTTATTCAGTTTTGTATGATAAACATATTGCATAAGACGAGTTATCAAAACAACATGTAAGTTATCTTTACATGTAACTAAAATTTAAGTGGCAATCTATGATTTCGAAATAAATCCTTGATTTATTGGTTGATCACGCTTTACCAAAACCTAAACATTCATTTTTAAAAAATTTTGTGCGTCTGTCTTTCTGTCTGATGTTTGTTTGTCCAGGCTAATCTCCGAAATGGCTGGACCAATTTTGATGAAACTTTCATTTGCATGTAGAGGATTTTTTAGAGATTAATCTAGGCTACTTTTAATCACAGAAATATTTAGGGTTAATATTAAAAAAAAAATTAATTATGGCCAAAATTAGGGATTTTGCGAACATGCATGACTATTTTAAATAAAACAACTGATTTGGATCAAAACCTTCTCCACGCGTTTTATAATCTTTGTAAGCGTGTTTTGTTGTGTATTTGTACGTGTGAACTGTATTCACCATTGATTTTTAACATTACCTTATATGATCTGATGATGGGTTCGTGTAGCCCGAAACTGCAGTAATCGTTGAAATCAACAGTGGATTAGTGTGACGTGCCGGAAAAAAAATTTAATATAAATTTATTTATAAATCTGGTAAGATTGGTTCAAATGCAGCATGATCTGCATGCATCCTTCAGTTGGTTAGTTAATGTTTTTGCCCCTCTTCTTTAACATGACCCAGAGTAAATTGTACAGTATGGTTAGTTCGAGGCTTCTTAGAGGCCTGATTAATTAGCCAGTAGCGTTAATTTACTCATGGCAGAACCACCAGCTTTTCGGAAAAATTTGAGTCTGTGACAATTCAACTTGTATTGAATATTTCACTCGACTAAAAATCATCTAATCGCAATAAAACAAAAACCGTTGGGAAGGAAATGATTTAAACTTTAATTTTTGTATTTAAAATTTGTTCGTTCATCAGTCTAGTCCTAACGTAAAATTATTGTGTGTGTATTTATTTAACATACATCTAATAGTTTTAGGTTAGGCCTAGAAAGAAATTTTTTAAGTGTAGGCCTAACCTAAAAGAATTATATGTATGAGGCCGTTACGGTGGGTAAAATAAATTAAACACACACGCAATAATTTTAAGTTAGGCCTAGACTGATGAAAGAACTTTTTATGTTTATTGAATGTATTTACAATAAATGGACATTTAACTATGTTTACCATCTTAGCTTTGATGTTATAATTCATTCTACACCTTAATTATAATAACATTAAACGTATGGAAACAGTAAATATTTGTATAAAAAACAATCTAATAATAAACGGCAATTGAAAGATTAAAATTATGTGTGTATGTTGCCGTTAAGGCTGGTAAAAGAATTGAAGAAAAGGCGTGATGAACTTCGTTCCTGACGGGTGGGGTCCCACGGCCGCACACATTTACTCTTTTATAATCCTTTTTGTTTGTTTCGTTCTTTAGAAGAAACTAATTAGGCCAACAAACTGTATATACAAACGGGTCTATGTCTATAGGGATGTTCGACATAGTAAATATACAATTCATTACAAGATGTAGGCCCATATAGTGGCTAGTACTTCACGGTGATCAAAAGAGTATAGCGCACAGTTGTATAGACTTATTTGTCTTATTTAGTAGCAATAAATGAAAATCCTTTTCGAAGATTTCGAGCATTCGTTTTGATTAAAGTTGTAAAACTAACCTTAAATATACTTAAAGTATATTATAGGCTTGGTTTTGTATTAAATTTGTTATACTAATAAGAAGTATCAATGTACATTATTATTTCTATAATAAAAACATAACTCTTAAGTTGTAAACATCCTTAAATGATTCACATAGTTGTTGCAGGTTACAGCTGATGGACCAAATCAGCTGTTACTTGTTAACAAATAAATCAAACAATATAAACTTGCATATAAGCAATAGCCTACTATTTTGTTACTTAAGGACATCCACTTGCTTTTATAGAAGTTGATTTGATATGTTGTTTTATAAACACTCTCCAAAACTACAGTTTTGGTAAAGCAACAAGTGAATAACTTTGTATGTATTGTTTCAGATTTTCAACCATTTGATTTAGACGCTTGGTGGGGCCGTCGCGTTCACCAAAACATCACGGCTCAGCCTTCGTAGCTGATCCAGTAACTTACAAGGAATTTTGATGATGCGTCATTCATCTTTTGTTCATTTTATGTTTCAAGTTTTATATCTTAACTTTATTTTTACTAAGAAATGTGCGACAGTATGTAGATTTTGTAAACGTGTAATCCTTCAGATTTCCGACGTCTAATCAGTATTTTCTAACCCTGTGTTTTATCGTTATACCTAACATTCCACCTTTAATTTTATTTTTGTTTCAGTTTATATTACAATTATGTAATATAAAATGTATAAGTTTTATTTCATTGTAAGATGATGCCACACTGTTTTACAGTATGTGTTGTGTTATGTATTACCTGTGTAGGCAAAATAAAGTATAATTACATGTCTTACCAATAAGTGCTTTTTTTGCCTCCTTTTTTTATATAATAATAATAATCCATGTAGCATTGGCATGTAATCAGCTGTTGTAGAAATCAACCACAGCTGCTTTGATTTCAGTACTGTTTATTTTATTGCATACCGTATCTAAAAAGAATACGTCCCAAAAATAAAAGCCCTGTTGTAAAAATTTGCCTGCAAGAAAACCTCCACAGTTGAAAAAAGAATTGATATGAATACAATCCCGCCAAAGGAGCATGCTCAGTGCTTCCGCGCCTCGGTCTTAAATGTGCACATAGAAACCTATGTAAAATAGTAAATTTCTCTCTTCACTGATTTAATTGACGGAGAGCTTCAAAATTCCTTCAACGCTGTTTGGCGGGAAATTGAAATATCTTTCAACTCTGTTTGCCAGAGAAGTTGAAATTTCTTTCAATCCTGTTTGTCAGGGAGCTATTATAAAGGAAGTAGGGGACGAGAAGATAAGATTACTAGGCTTCAGAGATTTTACTAATGAAGCTCCCCACTAAACAGCTTTGACACAATTTTTAAGCTCTCCGTCAATCAGCTTCGTTAGTATTTTGTATTTATATACGTTATAAAAATATATCGTTTTTTAATTGTTTTTTATTTCATATTAATAGATCAAATAATTTAGAAGTTATTAATATTATAGTGAAGAAATTAATAATGGAATATGTTTATATGTTATACGAAGATGTACGAATGTTTTCGAACCTAAACGAATAGGTATCCCTTCTTTAAATTTGAATAAACGAATTTATTGATGATAAACGATTGTATTTATATACAGTTTATAACCTCAAAGCAAACCTTTTTAACGTATTATATCATACCTTAGTTCTATAACTCATATTTAAAAAATAAAAACTTCACAAGAAATTATAACGATTGAAGTTGTAATGTAAACATAACCCCAAAGTATAATCTACAATGGGTTTTGTTTAAGTATTACAGGTGATGGGTGAAATCAGCTGTTATATTAAAATTTTAACAAATAGGCCTAGTATTTTTGAATTTGGAATCAGTAAAAAATAGTTCAAATTAACTGAAATAATGACAAAATACGTGACCTCATTTCCCAATTGAATTAACTGGGTATTTTTTAATTATGAACAAAAAACATTTTTTTAAGAATTAATAAACCATTGTGTAATCATTTTCAGCGTTTTAAAACAGTAAATAACTCGTCTTCTACTGAACATAGCCTATCGAGTGTAGATTTTGATAACTTTTTCAGGGGTCCCCATTTAACAACTCTGACAAAATCTTGACTCTTTCTAACCAACCCTTAAAAACTAACCCCCCCCCATTTTAGAGCGGGTGGGGTTTAAATTGCACTTCCTTGGAACATATTGAAAGTGTGTGCAAAATCTAACCTCGATCCGTTATTTCTGTGAGGCTGTAACCCCATTGAAAACAAGAAGTAGAAACACCTTTTAAAGTAGCGATTTTCAAACATTCATAACTTCGGCATCTGATGGTCCCAAGAGTTAAAATTTGGTGCACGTCCTCAGGGGTATTTTGAAAATGGGTACGCAAAATCAATACCAGTGACCCCCCCCCCCCCCCCAGTAAGCGGGGGTGACAATCCGTACTCCCATTTTTTGGGGAGGGGGGGGCAAACTGCACAAAAGGCCCTTCGCTGGAGCATAATGAATATGTGTGAAAAATCTAAGCTCGTCCTCAGTGGCCCCTCCAGAATTGGTGTACGAAATATCAACACGTTGACCCACAGGGCGTCGAGGTAGGAGAGGGTGAAAACCCGTACTTGATCTGTTGCGTAAACAGTGTTCTAGGTCGACGTCTCGATTTACTTGGCGGGCGATATTATTCTGACTGGATTTAATAGGCAAAACTATTAAAGGAATATGAAATGAAATAACTCTATAAACAATCTTTTGAGCAAAAAATAATCATTATTAGCAAACATGTGATTCTGTACACAGAGAAGCTATATATATACAATTTATATAAAAACTACGAACACATGTGACATACGGTAGCATTAAATACAATATACTTGTGACAACCTCATACACTACAGTAGATGTAACAATCTCCCATGCTTTACACAATTATGGCTAAAAAACAAACTAATAAATAAATACAACACTCATTAAGGACAAATAATTTAACAACAAAAATAATACCATAATATCACTAAAATAATATCAGATCTAGAACTTGCCAACTTTACAAAATATATTTGCAATTCAAGTAAAAAATGAGAATTCAGATCTAAGTGAAAGGGCTTTAAAGATACTGCTTAATTTCCACACAACATTCATGGATAAAATGGTGTTTTCTCCCTGTAATCAAAAACATATATATAGGAACCAATTATAGGTACTATAGTAATAATTTTCAGACTAGCCCTTACTCTCTAAGGTCTAACATAATCAAATTATTGGTGAAATGCTGCTGTGCCATTCTTCGCACTACAAAGTTGAAATCAATTTTAAAAATAACAAAAAACGGTGGTTAACGCCTTAGCATAGTTTTATGACACGCCCCTTCTGGTTAGGCCAAGTATGCCTAGTTTTGTATAAATATGGTGCGTTGACACACTGTTGCGTTGGTTATAGTTTGGTTACTGTGGCCCGTGCATCACTGAAGGTGGCGATATCATCGTTGAAACGCGTTTGACGTTAGTAAACATATTTTTTGTGAGATTTTGTGTTCAGGTTTTATTTTATCTAGTTACTTTCTCACAAGTCAAGCTCAATAGTTATTTAATTAAATTCATGAATTTTTTTAAATAAATGATTTTAAGATGGAAACCCTTACAAATACTCTTACAGATAATTTTTCTTCACTGCAGTATACTATTTTTATAAAACTAAATGTGTACTGTGTTTTTATGCCATCGAGAACTTCACCAACAACCGATAGTACTTAATAAAGTAAGATGGACAAGGTCCGGCTTAATACAATTTGTGAGGCGGAAAGTAAAAAGGGACCTCATGTCGGCAAAGTAAT
>JAGFPH010011577.1:6456-17267 GCA_018207615.1 Philaenus spumarius | reverse complement strand
CTTACCTTGAACTGAATTCGAAAGACGGTTCGTAAGCCTGCATCGAATGTTCTATTTAAATATTTTTCTAAACCGACCCTAAATTTAGCCTACCTTGAACTGCATTCGAAAGACGGTTCGTAGGCCTAAACTAAATATTTCTTTAGATCGATTCGAAACCTAGCTTACCTTGAACTGAATTCGAAAAACGGTTCGTAAGCTTGCATCGAACGTTCTATTTAAATATTTTTCTAAACCGACACTAAACTTAGCCTACCTTGAACTGCATTCGAAAGACGGTTCATAGGCCTAAACTAAATATTTCTATAGATCGATTCGAAACCTAGCTTACCTTGAACTGAATTCGAAAGACGGTTCGTAAGCTTGCATCGAACGATCTATTTAAATATTTTTCTAAACCGACACTAAATTCAGCCTACCTTGAACTGCATTTGAAAGACGGTTCGTAGGCCTAAACTAAATAGTCGTAAGTAGATAATTTCTAACAATTAAATAGTTTTCTGTCAAGCCGAACCATCGATATTCTATTATTTCCTATCCGACCCGGTAAGCTCAACCCTCACCAGCTACGACGTTTAGGGAAAACAACACCAGAAAAGGCGATGATGAAAATAAGTCTGTATTAGTCCTTGTCGACTTAATACAACTAACTGAGCCTTACACCAATCAACACCTACACACGCACTCTCTACATACCTACCACAAAACCATCTACTTACACACCGCTATTAAATCACTTAGACCCCTGGAACGATCCCAGCTAAGCTGCAACTATTCTGGCACCGTTATCGTATAACTTTTTACTGGCTGTATCACCAAGAATCGAATTATTGTATCGATTACCGGATTAATCATCACAATATTAGCGTTGGCTAAATAGCGGTAATATTTTCAGGATGTACACGGCGAACGACTGTTTTGTTATCTTTCTGTTCAATCCAACACAAACGTTTTTATTATAAATTTACTCAATGAGAAATCCTCTCAAGCTATGAATTCTTCATCGAAATCAATTCAAGTTGATCGAATCGGTTCTGACAAGTTTTTTTTTAAATTCACCTCGGTTAATACCGAGGTTCTACTGTATCGATGTTATAAATAAATGTGTCTGGGAAGTGCCCATTATGCCTGCGTGTCGAGAAGGTCTGCTCAAATTGTTGATTCTATGTGTTTAGAGGTTGACTCTGGTTAAGGAACCCATCACAACCGACTAGACTTCTTAAGTAAGCATGAAATAGGGTGAAAAACTTAATCAAAAACTAAAACAGTGGAAAGAGTGTTTACGCAAATTAAAACACGATTTCCAATCGTAGCAATGGTATCTACATACTTTTACACATTTACTATTTATTTAACAAATGTTTTTGCTGCTATAATATAGTTCTTGAATTAAAACTAAAATTACTGTAATAAAGTTTGCATGATTGATTATAAAAACGTTTTTTCGGATCTGAAGGAGATCTCTTCCCGAGATTGAAAAAATCATAAAACAGGAAGTCCGATTTGGTTTTTATTTGGTACACATTTTGGTTGTCTACACTACGTCGCTCGGACGGGTTCGTTGGCCAAAAAAAATCCAACAATCGGAAGCACGTTTTTTGACCGGAAGTAACTATTATTTAGATTTTTTCTACGAGAGTCAATTTATTTTCGAGTTTTTTTCTACAAATATAAATGTAGGATGTTATTCTGCACATTTTGTTTTTTTACGCGACCTTATAGCTCACTTGGTTCCCCCAAAATCGATCAAAACGTAAAATACCATAGAAGTAACCGGTTCAAAGCCGTATGGTGGATTCTACCGTGGGGTTAGCGTGTGAAGCACGCAATGCTTTGTGTGTTGAAGATACTCTCGATACGTGGAATGGCATGCTAACCATTTTCCAGCTATTCAGCACTGTCGCGAATAGACCTATTTCCCAAATTGTTGGTTGAAACCCTAAAACATAGGCCTATAAACTTAATTTTGGAAATTTGCTCAACTCAAGTCAGCGGTTCAGCTGTGTGGTCGAATTATTATTTCGTTGTTTTTGTTAGCCCGTTCATGTCTTATAATTTAATAAAAATAATGTAAAGCATCTCTAAACAATTTGAATAGCTACTTGATAACAAGTTGAAACATACCTTGTGCCCCTTGCTGGACTTCACTGTATACTGTATTCCAGGCTGTAACACAAAGGGAACAATACACACATTAACATTCTTACAATATTTATATACTTGAATGACAGTTTTGATATTGGAATAAAATGACAGTTTGTAATGAACAAACTCAAGAATTAATTAGGAATATTCGATTTAGGTTAAAATAAACCAAGGTCAGCCACTATTACCCGCCTAATTAACATATTATGTGGAAACTATTTGACAGATCTTTTGCGATATCTCTACGAATCAAGGAACTACAGTAAGTAGCAAAAATATAGCAGTCAGTCATACAATAGGTTGGAGAGAACATATTTGATTTGATTTTTAGATTTTCGAAAAATTAATTAATTAAACTGAAACTGGAAGATGAATACACAGCAGTGGAGGAACAAGACAATTCCTCTTATTGTGTTGGAGGCAATTAAGTGGTAAATAATATCAACATTTACTTATTTTATTTTAAATCTCTGTTACCCAACACTAAAATTTTATAAACTAGGGGAAAACACTGCGTGATCCGCACGCCAATCCCGTTTTGACCTTCCATACAAATAATCATAGTATGTTTTCTTTATAATAAAGGTGTAGGATTAATAATAATCCCAAAGCTAAGATGGTAAATAATGTTAAATGTTCAAATCAAATTATCTATTCATTATTGTGATTCCTACTTCCTGGACCATTATTGTAAATTTTTTTAATTAATTTACCAACCTTCAAATGGTCCTGTTGATTTCCCCTCTACTGCTGCTGGGTCTGACTAGTTTCGACACAACTCTGTCATAGTCGAAGACGAATATTTAAAACACCACGTTCCTTTCCAGTCCAGTTCGCGTTCGAGACCACCCGCAAGTACTTGTGTGGAAAGCTATGTCCCATTTTAATTATTTAACGACCCTTTAATGGTGAACATTATGTGCGTGTACTTTATGTGTTGTGTAGTGATTTGTGTAATGTGTTCAACGTTTTAAATTATCTATACTTCTATACTAATATTATAAAGAGGTAAAGTTTGTTTGTTTGTATGTAGGGGGTAATCTCTGGCATGACTGAACCGATTGAAAAAATAGTTTTACTAATAAAAAGCTACACTATCCCTGAGTAACATAGGCTATAATTCATTTCGATAAAAACCTTTTTTTATTTCAATATTTGTAAATTTAGTCGGAAAAAATTCTTAGGTTAGGCCTAGAATGATAAACCAACACATGTATTTACATTTATTACCATAGCAACCAATTGAATAAAATAACAGTTATAGCTGTTAGCTCCAATATTTCCATTAACAGCTGATTTCAAAATTTGAAGTAATTATTTTTGTATTTCTAGCTTTAAGGTTAGGGTTTTAACGTGTAGACCTGAGCCTTGCTGGTTTTTTTAACCATTGGGAGTTGGCGTGCGGAGCACGCAGGGGTCTCCCCTAGTATTTTATAACAGCAGTTATAATAAAGGTTAAAAGAACCAGCAAGGCTCAGGTCTACATTTTAATAAAAACCTAACCTAAAAGTTAGAAATACAAATAATTACTTCAAAGTTTGAAATCGGCAGTTAATGGAAATATTAGAGCAAACAGCTGTTTTATCTGTTATTTTATTCAATTAATTGCTATGGTAATAAATGTAAATACATGTGTGTTAGTGTATCAGTCTAGGCCTAACCTAAGAATTTTTTCCAACTAAATTTATAAATATTGAAATTTAAAATGTTTTATCAAAATGAATTATAGCCTATGTTGCTCAGGGATAGTGTAGCTTTTTATTAGTAAAACTATTTTATCAATCGGTTCAGTAGTTCTAGAGATTACCCCCTACATACAAACAAACAAATTTTACCTTTTTATAATATTAGTTCGTAAAGATACTACACATAGCAGCCGTATTATATTTCCAAATCAGAGTTTTACAACGTCTTTATGAAATTCCTTACAGCAGGATTTCTTAAAATTGATAATAAAAACTGAGTAAAACACATGCATATATATTTGTTGGTTTTTTTTGTCACTGGTAAGCTCCCGGACTGGAATACAATAACAAATTAATGTTAATATTACCTATGCAGTGTCATCCAATCCTTGTTTTTTCGTTGTGACGACCATGGGTTCGGGTCTCCCGATCATCCGATCACATAAATTACACTTAAAAATACAAAATTAAAATTATTTCACTCACTAATTATTTTAAGGACCGGGGTCGTCACAACGAATAAATAAGGATTCGATTACAGTTTAAAAGTAATATTTACCCATTTAACATTTTTTATTTTAGTAAAATTAGTGTTTTAAAAAAATCACGACTTTTTAGTTAGTCGCATATTTAAAAAGCCCTATGTCTGGTACTAGCTAAGGGTCTAATCCACACAATTTAGAAATAAAAAACGTGTACCTACCTTTAACCTTCGATCGGGCGCATTGATTTTGAAACACGAGCGGACGCTCACGCAAGTAACTTCCGGTTATATAAAAAAGAAGTATTAACAAGAAGTAACACGACACAAATATATATCTTTATGTACAGATGTAATACAAAATACATACATGCTCAAAAATAATACAAATTCAAATATATTTACATTTACAATTTAATCTCTCTGCTCAGAAGAATAAAAAACTCCAGAATCTCTATACCACGATAAGATTGCTCACAGAATCACCATAATACGGTTGGGCGCTCACGGCGTCTTCCAGTCTTTTCGAAGACCACTCCATTTTACGCAACTAACAATACTTACGGAGGAGATAGAGTTCGCTATCTTTTCCTAGAATGAGGCTTGTGACGTAGGCCGAGTTTTAAAGACTGCTGTCCTTAGAAAAATAACAATTCTTATGAAAAATGATACAACCCGGAGGTAACTTCCGAGATGCGGGAGGTTATGTAGGATTAAGTGGGGAGGTTAAGTTAGGATTTTTTTAGATACCTATTGGATAAAGGAAGCATTAGCGTACAACAAGAAGGTAAAACGTACTGCAAGAAGAATACTTACAATCAAGAATATAATTGATTATGGCGTCATGTTGTGAATGAGGTACTTCTCGTTGAATCTCTCTCGACATATCTCGCGGCATGTCACGTGGCAATTCCCTTGGTAAATCTCTAGGCCGCTGTGATGGTGGCCCTCGTTTTCCATTCATGTTATGCATCCTGAACCAAAATATAGTGCTCATTTTATATACAATAACAATGTAATTGCCTATTTAAATTTGTATCAGGTTTTTCATAAGATGCATATAGGCCTATAGTATTTTGTACAGTAAATAACTAATGAGCTTGACTAGTGAGAAAGTAACTAGATAAAATAAAAACTGAACACAATAAATACGTTTACTAACCTCGCGTTTCAACGACAATGTCCATCCTCAGTGATGCACGGGCTACAGTAACCAAACTATAGTTTGGTGCATCACTGAGGATGGCGACATTGTCGTTGAAACGCGTTTGAGGTTAGTAAATGTATTTATTGTGAGATTTTGTGTTCAGGTTTTATTTTATCTATTATATACAGGCTTAGTTAAAAGTCAGGAGACACTCCTCTGTTGTTGGAGCACCTGTTGTTTAATAAGAGATATATGGACCTGTAGTAAAATTGATGGCTTGATATATTGCAGCAGCTGAAGTGAGTCTGTGATTAGTAGATCTACTTTTAAGGGTCTCATAACTCTACAAACAAATTAAACACTTATCATGACCAAAAATAACAGCATAAGTTTACTATTCGACCTTAGCCTAATATTTTTGCATATTAACCTTACGCCAAAACAACAATTATTTGCAAAGGTAGCAGTAAAAGCCAGTATAAATTTACTACACGAACCTCGACTGATATTTTTGCAGATGACGACCTTGTTTTACATTCTACTGTTAAATGTTGAATAGGTTACAGGTAGACATACTGTGACTTAAGACTGTAAGTTAGAACGTCAGGCTTTTTTTTGGTCTTGCATTTTCTGTTGGCATAGGGTTGTTTGTTGGTAGCAATAACAAGTAAGAAGTAAACATCCCCAATTTGCGTAGAACGTCAGGCTTTTTTTGTTCTTGCATTTTCTGTTGGCATAGGGTCACGACAGTTGTTTGTTGGTAGCAATAACATGTAAGAAGTAAACATTCCCAATTTGCGTAGGTAAAATATCAATAGGTACCCTTCACAATGCACTTAAATATAAAAACTACCAGCATAAGTTTACAATCCGACCCTAGCCTAAAATTTTTTGCAGAGTATGTCGTTGTTTTACAATCTAGCCTACTGTTAACCCTAGATCTGCCAAACGTCAATAATCGACGATTAAAAAACGGAGCCGTTTTGCCGATCGTCGAAAATTGACGATTTAAAACATCTGTTCTTTGTATGAATTAATCTTTCTCCAAATATGTCATATGAGATATGGATGGAAAGAGCAGATTCCAAGCTTTCTTTTTTCATTGGACATGGTATAAAAAGTCAGCTGGTGCGTGTGTATGGACAAAAATAAAACGACTCACAGTCGAGTCGTCACAGATCAGTTGTTTACATACAGTTGTGGTGAAAGTGATTGATGTTGTTAGTGCGCGTAAATCTATTCAGTTTATTTGAGTGAAATTTTTTTAAATTATTTAGTTGTTTATTTATTATTTAGTTGTAAATATTATTGTGAGTGATGGATCGTACCATATA
The DNA here is from genome assembly GCA_018207615.1 of Philaenus spumarius. Classification (NCBI taxonomy): domain Eukaryota; kingdom Metazoa; phylum Arthropoda; class Insecta; order Hemiptera; family Aphrophoridae; genus Philaenus; species Philaenus spumarius. The sequence continues at coordinate 10,475 of JAGFPH010011577.1, read as the reverse complement.
TATCAGCTATTTTTTTGTAATAATTTTTATTTACATTAGGCTAGTAATTTTTTGCCCGTTTCTATGGTTTTTGTCGTGTTCTTCGTTTTATTGTTCTAATTTATTTATTTATAAAAAAAATGCTGTAAACTATATATTTTCTTTTTCTGCATAAAATAATGAATAAAATGGCTATCTCAGAATATGTGTAACAACCTCGAGCTTCCATGTAGATATAGTGGTTACGTCAATCTTTATTTTTTACAAAACAAAATTTGAAACTATTCAAGCTATAATTTTTGGTGTAACTTTACTATTCGACTCTAGCCTAATATTTTTTCAGACAACGACGTTGTTTTACATTCTACTATTAAATGTTGAATACAGGTAAACATACTGTGACTAAATAGGTTAGGTCAGAACCTTTTAGGTATTTTTTAAATTATTATTTTTGCATTTCTGTTAGCTCTAGGTTAGCCTAGAGTCGAATAGTAAAGTTCCGCCTAATTTTTTTCCATATATATTGATCTAAATGTTATGATATCTACCAAATAGTACACATTATGAGGAAAAAAATGATATTATAATCCTACATTTTTTGTCCAATATAAATATTTTTACGATTTTTTAACTAAAAGCTTGCAAAAGTGTAAAAACGTGCCCGGTACTACAGAAACAACGTATTGGCAGTTCTAGGGTTAAATGTTGAATAGAGGCAAACATAGGCCTAGGCCCTTCTGTGACTAAATACTATAGGTTAGAACCATTTAGGTTTTTTAAAATTATTATTCTTGCATTTCTGTTGCCATAGGTTAGTAGGGTCGAATAGTAAACTTGCGCCAAACTACCAAAATCTAAATCTTCTAATTAACGTATAAAGCCTATTATAAAATTGTTAAAGTTTTACAACACACTTATAGGTCAATTTAGTTTAGAGTAAGGGGAAGTACCATCAAAATGACTAAATAAAGATTTCCAATATCACAAAGCAACATGTAATGTAATGATTGGTAAATTTTATTACTTTGTCAGTTCCACGTAGTGAGTGTAGTCTAGGTTAAGTAGTATAGAAAAAGTCAAATAAATAATGCACAATTACTGCAAAAAGCTTTACACCTGTAAATTGTAATTTGCACTTTATAAATTAATATTATATACCTGTCCATTCCTTGGTCGTGTCTGTTCATCTTTTAAAATAAATACAATACGGCCTTAATAATACACAGCTTTTAAACAAATTATAAGATGAGACTATACAATTACACAAATAAATTAAGAAAAAAAAAACAATTCACTACTCCAAGTACACAAGTAGTTGTTTCGTCAAACCAAAACAATAATAATACTCAAACTCAGTAGCAGCTGTTTTTTTTTTTTAATACTAAGACGGATCAAAAACTGGATTAGACTATTAGACTTGTATTTTTGGTTACCACCGGAGTTTGGCCTGTATTACACAGTTACACTATAAAATTTCTTTGTCAAAGTTTTCTATGTTCAAATAAAATTAATTAATTATAGTAGTAACAAAAATTATGTACCATATTAGATAATTATTTATTTTAAAGAACGTAATCAATAATATCGTGTTACTTAATACTAATGCTTCTCATAAACTAATCTCATTATTTGTTTTATTTTACTTTAAAACTAGCTATAATTTATTTTTTGTATTATAATAATATGTTTACGTATTAAATTTTTTCTTAACTATTGTTATATATATTTAAAAATATAATATTACATTACACATTGAGATTATAATGTGGATTATACATTGAGTCTGTAATACCCTTGATTATACATAATCAAAGGTAATACTTATAATTGTGTATATTACACATCAACTCAAGAGCAATGTGAAATGATAATATTATAATGTGTTAAATTTTCAAACTATATGAGTCTCTTTTCCTGTGAACATATTATGTAGGCCGTAATTTCCTTCTTCTCGAATCTTACAATCTTAGTTTAGTTTAGTTGTTAAGTTAGAATGTTTGAAATTGGAAACCATTAAGGAAGCAATGACGCTTCGTTGAGAATTTAGTTTTAGTTTGGTTTACTCAGATAAATCTAATCTAATATGGATCATAAATCTCTAACAAGAGATGATCTCAAGAAATACTTTTCAAGTGAAGATTGGTCCTCTATGTCGGAGTATGAAAAATGTTGCTGTTTTAATAGACTGCAAAACTATTTTGAGCTTGTAAAGTTAGGTGAGTAAGCTTTCAAATAACTTGCCATAAATGTTTAAGTCTTAATGAAGAAATTATAAGTGACGTTATTAAAAACAGATAATAAGTTAATCCGCTTTTGGGAATGCAACAGAATTAGAGTAAAATGTGCATATTTATAGGTGCTTACAAGAAGGCATAAATAAATCTAAAGAACCCATTTTTGGAAAATCTAATCATTTTGTAGCCTAAGTTAAACCTTAGCAAGTGGACTAGAAATTATATTATTTAAAAAATTAGACAATAAGTAGAAACATGGCGCTATACTATAATAGTGGCCCTATGGAATACACAGGCTAGGCCTACTAGCCTATTGTCCTATTTTTTTTGAAGAAGAAGACCTTTAAATTAATAGGTGAAATTAGGTTATGACAGTGTGCCTAAGACTTTCTCACAAATTATACACTAATTTAAAAAAAAGGCAGCCGAAGGGAGGTGCTAGTTTGCTTTCCCTTCAAAAATATTTCAATGATTTAGGCTATTGTATTGAGTTAAATTTTTATAATTATTGGCTGAAGTTTACTATTCGACCCTAGGCCTATGGCAACAGAAATGCAAGAAAAATAAAAAAAAAATGTAAAAGGTTCTAACCTATAGGCTAGTAGGATTTAGTCACAGTATGTTTACCTGGTATTCAACATTTAACAGTAGAATGTAAAACAACATCGTTGTGTGCAAAAATATTAGGCTAGGGTCGAATAGTAAACTTACGCCTAATAAATATTATGAGGACATTACAAGAGAACAAAAATAGTCCTATGTAAAGATAGGGCTAGTAAAATGGTTAGCCATTTTGATTAGGTTTCGACTAAACTTAAGAAACTAGATGTCAAACACATTAATAAGAACTGTCGTTGACACAGGCCTATAATATAAACTACCGTACTAGAAATTATATGATAAAGTAGGCTAGGCCTACACTTCAAAAATTAGAATAGGCTTAGTGGTACCGGCAGTTAAACTTTAGTTATTTTAATTTACAACTTATACTATACTATAAACTAACCAGAACTATAGGCCTAGATCAATAACAAAATATTTCAAACATGCCCTATAAATTATTCCTGCGCATCATTAAAAACTGCAATTATTAGACCTACTTAACTCTTCATTAACTCATTTAATTTATCATAAAATATGTTCACTTTACTAGCCACCGATTAGCGCACAGATGTTCACTCTTGGAAATGAACACAAACTCAACGGGTGTTTGCAATGCTCCAATTGGGGCCTTTCCTTTTTTTAGTCTTTGTCAATGATTTTGGCTGTAACATCCCCGCCATGTCAGTCTTATATGCCGATGACACAACATTAATGTGTTCTCATGAAGATAGTGTTGTGACAGATGCGTTATTAAAACATTCTGTAGCAAAAGCTAAAACCTGGTTTGATGCAAACTGCTTAAAGATAAATGAGGGTCATTCCATGTCAAATCAACACAGTTTTAATATATTTTGAACATGTGACAATCTCAGAAATGAACAACATTTTTCAGGGAGGTTGCCTTTATATAGATTAATAAAAATACCAAATTTTATTAATTTATCTCTATTGGTTAGTGAGTTATAACTAGCTACATGAAATAACCCGTTATGATCCCAAGTTTAAATTTACAATATATGTTTATAAGTATTTAAAGGTTAATTAGAAATTTTTTCAAATTTTTAGAACCGGCGCATTTTGAAAAGTTCAAAATCAAAAATTTCAGTTAATTTTGAAAAATTATTTTCCTCTTGTACTATATTGTGTTCTACGTCACATTAACCCTGCAACTGTCCATGTTAATTTTTTTCAACAAAGTTCCGT
>JAGFPH010011576.1:6553-29385 GCA_018207615.1 Philaenus spumarius | reverse complement strand
TTATAGCGATTTATTACGGCCCGCTTACTGTACCGGAGTTGGTGATATTCGCCGACCTACAGCTGATTCTTCAGACTTTTACGTGGTCCTCGGGTGACTACCAATACGCAACTGAATTTAATTTTTCTTCCCTCTACCGTGTACTTTTGAAATCGAAGTCAAGAGATTTACTCTTTTCTTTTTGACAACTTCGCTTCTCTGGTGCTTTAAAGGGTCCTTCTAGCTTGTAGAATTTTCTTTTATTTATTTAATTTAATTCCCACGCCTTCATTTTAATTACTCCACTTTAGTTTCGTAGATAATTAATTATTTAACTTTCCGTGCAATAAGTAATTGTATTGGTCTCGGTGGTGGTTGCATGACGTCATCTCTCCAAGCTCGCTCCGTACTGTTTACTTAAACACTGCCGGTTCTTACAAGATTTAATTCAATTTTGTATGCAAAACTCTCAAAATGCTCTAACTTTGTAACCCATGGTCCGATTTTGGATTTCTGCAGCTCATTGGATTCCTGACCATCTTCTGCTTTCTCCCTCCTTTGAGTGGTTGTTCTAAGGTTTCTGGTTCTCCAGTTATCGCCTTCGCTAGTTTTTCCTTAATTTTGAATTTTAAATTCTTCCAAATGGTCCAAATTCGAATTTTCTTGGTTCTATCTTATTCGTCTGGTTCCCAAACGTTCAAAACTGATCTTCTTTCTTCTATCTTCACATCGGGCACGGTTCTGTGGCCTATCCTATGTGTATCTCGAATTTTGGATTTGGCCACCCCCCTTTTTGGTTTATGCCCTTTCCTCACATGGTATATTACAAAAATATATATACTACATCTTATTTAACATATATTTATTTCTGTAGAAACTTATTTCCCCCGATTTATTCATTTATTTTAATATGTTTATTTCTGAGCCTTTTTCTTTAAAAATATTTAATTATATTAATTTATTGTTATTTAATTATTATTAATTATTTATTCTTTATTTTATCCCCAATTTAGATTTTCGAAATTTTCAAATTTGTGAATTTTAGCATTTTTTCTGCTACGTCTTTGCTCTATAACTTTTTCATTTTCTTAATTAAAACAATTCTGTTAATTAGATTATTATCATCTTTTTCTCCTCTACCCATTACATTTAAAATAACCTACTATTTTTATTTTTGAAAATATATTAAAATTTTACATTGTATTCTTTCACGGCGCATAGCAACAGACAGAGTTTTGCAATATTCGACAAAACCTGACAAGAATTATCCTGTCGATTTCCCTTAGAATAATTCACTCCGCTTGGCTACTATTACTTTTAATATTGGCTAAGCCTGCAATTTATAAAATAATTATTTTAAATTATTTACTTCCTTCTTACACCCAATTTTCCTTTGATATCTCTTTATAACGTGTTATTTTACTTATTACTAATTATCAATTTACATATTTAGGCCTATTGGCTTCTATATACAACTTTTAATGTTAGGCCTAATTATTCTAGTAATTAGCCCATTTGTCTCGGGTTTTTGCCCGTGGCAGTGTGTTAGTACACTCGCTGTTATGGGAGTTTATAAATAAATGAGAATTTATTTTTATTAATCTCTGTTTTATATGCAGTCACCAAAAATGTACAATCATTTACTAAAACGATATGTTTTCTTATCGTTTAGCGAAAATAAAATATATTTGTTTATTTCAGTCAAACTAAAAACAGTTGCAGGAGAAAATAAAGTGGATGAATTTAAATCTACTTCGTGAGAATTTTTCTGCAAAACCCAAATTAATATGCACAAGTGAGCATTGGTTGACAAAGGAAACCAAATTTCTCCTACGTAAAATAGCTGGGTATAAATTAGCTCATATTATAATCTATACAATATACAGGCTGTCTTTTTTAAAAGAGCAACCAATTCTTCTAAACTATAAGTCTGACCGCAAACTTTAAATAGGGAACCTTTCCTTGCTTTTTGAGAAATTAAAAATATGTAGCTCAAATAATTGTAAATGGCCGGCATTTTCCAGTATGGCGGTCAACTTTAAAATTTCTTACGGAATACCCTGCATTTTATGATCATTTTAGATTTTACAAGTTATTTTAAGACATTTTTGTTCTTGGTGTTTATTTGTAAGTGACTAACCATTTAAAAGTTATAAGGGCAGATACAGTCAGGGCAAGGGAAAGGGGTTTTTTTGGCACATGCGACATCAGGGTTTGGTGGCCCTCTCTTAGACCCGTATTACACTGTAAAATATTTTATAAAATATGTTTTATAAAAGATGGTATCCATCTATTATAAAAGATTTGAAAAGTGATTTTCTTGTGTAAAACATTTTGGACTTGTACTAAAAGGTAAAAATGTACCTGGTATCTAAACATTTTATAAAAGGTAGTGCCAACCTCTTAAATTGTATAAAAGAAATGTTATAAAAGAAATATATTATAAAAGATGGCCCATTACACTGTCAAAGATCTTTGTGAAAGCACTTTTATAAAACATATTTTATAAAATATTTTACAGTGTAATACGGGCCTTATAAACTTTTTCGTCTTAAACTTGGTCGTTTTTAACTTGTTCCCATTAAAATTAATGGGATATGTAATCATTTTATTGTTTATTACAAATTAAAATCAACAATAAATTACATAAGGTTTTAGAAATAAATCAAAGTAATGTTTACAAATTGCAATCAAACCATAAGACTAGGTGATAATTATGTACAAACTGTTTGAAACGAGAAATATATATGTATTAATGAATCAAAAGTATGTACTTGAAATAAATTAACAGCAAACTAAACACTCTTTTGTACGACATTATTATTACATGACAAAATGTAATGATACAAATATGAATCTAAAACTTAAAAAGAAAATAGCAAACATAATATCGTATTTGATATTTACATTGAATAAAAACTCACTTATAGAATAATCAGTATCATAAAAGAGTTTTTATGAACAAACATTTAAAAACAAACTTTTTTCGCCTTGAGCTTGGCAAAGTCTTTCAAAATTGAATCAGAATCAATGGTGTTTAAAATTTGGTTTTTAATTGCCAATTGGTCCTGAGAAAGGGTCGATCACAGGTAATTTTTGATTACCTTCAGTTTGGAAAAACTCCTTTCTGCACTGGCCACTGATATGGGGAGGGTTAGCAAAATTGTTAAGGCAACACCTTAAGCAAGTTGATAACAGATTTTTCCAGGAGACAGTGGTCGGAGACTGGCAAAAATCCAAAATTTTCACTTGGCTAGAAAGTGCAAATAACAATAAGGGATGGAACCTGGTATAAGGATATCAAAAATGAAGTTGCATGTAATGGCTAAAACATCAAATGATCTAATATTCCATAAATATGTATGGTATATAATTTATTTTAATTTTATTTATTTATTTGTCACAAAACAGCACATACAGGACAGAAGCCAATGCCAGATGATATGTCAATGTAATACAATATACTACAATTAATTAATAAATACACATACATTCAATGACACACACATAAAACATTCAACAATACAATACCAAAGTATCAAAATAAAACTATTAATTTTTTATTTTACAGGAACTACATCCGTTCATTTCTGCAACATAAACTCCCCTACTGAATAAAAACAGTTTAAACAGACATCTTGATAACATCTTTTTAAATTTTCAATTTGCTTGAAATTACTGGGTATTTTATTATATATTTCAATACATTTATAGTTTGGTGCTCTCTCAAACATTGTGGTCTTATGTAAAGGATATTCGAACAAATTTTTACTTCTTGTTGAATAGCCATGTTCAGTTTTATATTTTAGGAAATTAGAATAGTTTGATTTAACAAAATACAATACATTCAATAAATATATGTACAGGGCAGGGTCAGTATTCCATGCTTTTTAAAACGTGGTTTGCACGAGTCATAGCATTTTAGATTGAAAATTACCCTAAAAATATTTTTCTGTATTTGAAATACTCTTTTACTATTTATTGAATCTCCCCAAAATATAATTCCATAAGAGAGCCGGTAATAAACACAGGCGTAGTACACCATCGTGGTTGTATCTATATCGGTAACTCTCTTTATGGTAAGTATTACGAAATAAGCTTTATTTAGCTTTCCAGTTAGGTCTAAAATATGGTTTTTCCACGAGAGAGTATTATCCACTACCAACCCTAAAAATTGTACAGTGTTTGTGGGTGTAATTATAGTGTGCAAACATTCATCATTAACACAAGAAGATCTGATGTGATTTGAATTTAAGTTTATTATATGTGTTTTTTTAATATTTAAAAGAAGGCTATTTGCCTTAAACCAGCTGTTCATTATTCTGAAGTCAGTCTCTAAATCTACTCTTAATTGGGTTTTATTCGAATTTGTTATTGCCAGAGTTGCATCATCAGCGAACAGAGTCAATTTAGAATGCTTAATATTTGGCGTAATATCATTGATGTATATGATAAATAACAAAGGACCCAATATTGAACCCTGTGGAACACCATTTACAATTTTTAAGTATTTATTATTTATGTTATTCTTTCCAACAATTACTATTTGGAAACGGTTTGAGAGGAATGATGATAACCAATTTAATACTTTACCCTTAATTACATAATAAGATAATTTTAATAATTAATTTTATTATAAAAAAACCTTTAAGAAAGTATCTCGGCAGCCAAAATTCAATTTAATATAAGTAAAATTAACAATAAGGGATGGATTACACCCGGTTTAAGGGTGTCAAAAACGAAGTTGCATGTAATGGCTAAAACATCAAATGGTTCGATATTCTTATGTACAGTATGTCCCACAAAGAGTTTGCTATTTTTGAATTAATATGCCGGACATATCGAATACTCTACCTACAAACTGGAAACTCTACAGTTATATTACATAGATATGTAAAGTAGTTACCCTTGAGTTTCATTTGCTTATGATCAATCAAATCAAAATGGCGGAGTAACAAAATAATATCAAAAATGAACAATAATCTTGTGGATAAAACCACTCATATTTACAAAATAATTTTACGTTTTCATCAAAGTAATTTTATTGCATAACCATTACAAATTGGAGATTTGAAATGAAAGAAAGTTAAAATTTAAAAAATAAAGAAGAGAATTTGTTTCATCAACCTTTATTCGAACTGACTTCCATCAACAGCTACGGACCGATAGCAACGAAACAGAAATGAGTCATAAGCGTTTTTGAAACATTGCCGAGATACCAACAGCACTTTCTCTTCAATCAGCCTCATTAATTCATCTTCTGTTGCTGTAGTGTGAGAATGAACCTTTTCTTTCAAAAAGCCTCGTAGGAAAAAATCGCAAACATACAAGTCCGGCGATCTTGGAGGCCACTCCATGAAGTTGCTGCCACGACCTATCCAACGGTTATGCAGATGTCGATCTAAAACTAAATGTGGAGGAGCTCCATCCTGCTGGAAGAAAACGTCCCTTATCTCCGGCTGAGAAAGATGAGGAACTACGTGATTAGTTAATATTGATGAGTATTTCTCTCCAGTCATTGTCTGATGGGATGTCATACAGTAACACACCATCCTTGGTGACAGCAACCCAAACTGTTGTACCCTTTGGGGCCGTAGATAGGATTTTTGTTTGGGATGGGCTGATTCCGATTGATGGTAAACCACACCGGGGGGGGGATTTGGGTTGTACGGAATACCCCCCAACCAAGAGGTATAAAGTACCCCCAAAAATTTGGAGATTTTAGGTATATAAAGTCGAATTTTTAGCACACGCTCGTGAAAGAAGCATATACATTTTTAAGCTGTGTTAATAGCTTCGAGTAGTTGAATTCAAAAAATTGTAATACAATATATATGTCTGAAAGCAATCAGTGTATTTGTTTTTTCAAAGTGTACATAATTGTTCTGGACCAAAACTTCTGGTGATAAATTATTATTAGAGTTCCAGGAAACAGCGAGCCTGAGCGCCAAGCCGAATTGCGATACACTCACATTGCTCTGCGTATTGACATTCTCTCTCTAGCCGTCTAATTGGAAATTTAGTTTTGTTTGCTGATGACACCACTGTCATTGCTAAAGATAAATCCTATAAAGAAGTGCAGAAAACAGCAAGCACAGCTCTTAAAGAGTTAGATAATTGGTTTCTTAATAATAAATTGACTCTAAATATTGGAAAGACTCATTGCATAAGGTTTCAAAATAGAAGTGAATCTGCGGTAGCAGCAAGTGATTTTCATATTGGCATAGGAAATCACAAAATTGATCTAACTAGGACAGTGAACTTTCTTGGAGTAATTATAGATGAACAGTTGAATTATAAGCACATAGAGAAACTTAATATAAAGCTAAGCAATCAATGTTATTTGTTAAAAACTATATGTAATATTGTTAGCCGGGAAGTTGTAAAGATGGTATATTTTGCTTGTTTTCAGTCCCTGTTAAATTGTGGTGTTGTTTTGTGGGGGAGTGCTCCAGCAGTGGAATCTGTGTTTAAAATGCAAAACAAGCAATTCGGGTTATTTGTAGTGTACCTTGTAGAACATCCTGTCGGCCATTGTTTAGAAAACTTAATATTATTCCGTTTCCATGTGTATATATGTGTATGAATGTATATTGTTTGTAAAAAAAAATGAAAGTAAATTTTACAAAAATTCTGATATACATGGGCATGATACCAGAGATAAAAATAGTCTCCGACCTCAATTCTATGCCAAATGCAAAACAAAAAAAGGTGTTGATTCTGTAGGATTGAAATTTTTTAACAAATTACCTCTAGCAATTAAAAAAGAGTGTGATCCTGTTAGGTTTAAGCTTAAACTAAAATCATTTTTTCTTAGAAAGAATTATTACTCAATTTGTGAGTATGTGGAAGACGTGTGCCCCTGATTAAAAGGGAAAATCTTCTTGATTTATTTAGTTACTTAATCTATATTAATAATGTCTGATATTGTTGATTTATTCTGTTTATTGGTGTATTGTATTATTTATTTGTTGTAAGTTTTAATGTGTAAAGTACTAGCCTTGAAATGTTTTGTGTTGTTCTCTGCTCCAGGCTATATTTGATTTTCACAACAAATTTTTATTTATTGTTCAAACTTAGTTTTAGTTTAAATAATTCATAAAATGACTGAAAGTCATACAAATGTATTTTGTTTTGCGACCAGTAAATAAATGAAATGAAATAAATTCCCTTACTAACAATATGATAACATGGCAGATTTATTACTGTAGGTTTGAAGACGTTACACTTTTGTAAATGCTGTCATATTACACCACAGTGTAAGTTCTTTGTACTGTATATCTTTATCAATGAAATTTTATAATCCTAATAAAAAAAAATGTTGTATTAGGAAATTTCGTGATGGACTGCAGTCCAGTAAGCCCACCCCTGGCTACGTGCCTGCTTTGATTTCAAGTTTTCTTCGTGTTAGATGTGTGGATTTTGTGCGTTATAATAATTACAATTATGTCTGTTTACAGTACCCGTTCGGTAAAATGTAGCTGCATCAAAAAATACGATTCCTCCGTACCACCAGTCTTTTCAATTATCTTCAAACGAAATTCCACTCGTCTATCAGGATCATCTTTCAGCAGTCCGCGAACTAAATGTGTTTTATAATGAACTAGCTGGGTGCCCGTGCTTCGCTAGGGGTTAAGCTCGATAACAAAAAATATCAATTTCAACGACATCCCGTATACTCTTTGTTAATACGCTATTTACACTATGTACTACTTTCTTAGCTTAAGTGTATGAAATATTCATCTTTTAGTTTTATTAATCCCTGTCGAAGGACAGCCTTTTTATATGCTTATTTAAAGAACCTCCTTTATAACGCTTTTTACTTTTTAATAACCTTAAACGCAAAATATTTTAAAATCCCGTCTTATTGCACATCTAGAGCATACGGGGGAACCACTATGTTAAGTCTCAAGTCAATATGTTTTGTCGTTTTTTAGAAATAGTGATGAATAGTGAGTCAGTGGCATTTGGCTTTTATCTATATTTCTGACGCTTTTCACTTTTTAATAACCTTAGACGCAAAATATTTTAAAATCCTGTCTTATTGCACATCTAGAATATAGGAGGAACCACTATTTTAAGTCTCAAGTTAATATGTTTGGTAGTTTTAGAGAAATAGTGATCATGAGCCAGTGAGTGTTATTTGGATTTTTTTCTATGTTTCTAACGCTTTTTACGTTTTAATAACCTTGAACGCAAAATATTTTAAAATCCCGTCTTGTTACACATCTGAAGCATAAGGGGAACCACTATGTTAAGTCTCAAGTTAATATGTTTTGTCGTTTTTGAGATGTAGTTATCATCAGTGAGTCAGTGGTATTTCAATTTTATATATATAGATTATTTTGTTTCTCTTGGCATAACTTTGAACTGATAACTTTGGTATCCTAGTAGCAGATGAAACTTTTCTGATTGAAATGGGCTTTTTTGGAGATTTCAATAAAGCAATGCGATCTCTTCATGTTCTGTGTTAGAAAATCTATGGTAACTATTTTTAATTGATCCAGTTTCTAGTAGGACAGTGTTCCATTTATTAATCGATGTCCTTGATGGAGGAACTACATTTGGATAGGTGTGTTGAAAACGCCTTATCGCTTCATATTCATTTTCAAAAGCAATAGCCCAAGAACGACATTTCACTTTCAGTTTAGTTGAAAAATTCATTTTTAGATATGACACAACACAGTGGCGTAGCGATCATGGAGCGAGTGGAGCAGCCGCTCCAGGGCGCTTGGCCACGAGGGGGCGGAAAATTGTTGAAATAGTACATTATGATGCAACGGTTGGTCTAAATTTATCATTAGGAGTAAAGCGCTAAATTTTTTTAGGAGTTTACGCACGGGCCTGGCTGTGAGGTTTTCAGCACAGCGTAATTAACTCGGCTGGAGGCTACACTCTTGCGGGTGGAGTCCTGCGCATAGCTTATTTATCACTGCAATGAGTGGTGATTAGTAACAAAAACATGTTATTTATGGAGGGGGTAAAAACTATGTAAGTAGGACCACCAGTTTTCTGCAAGTGCAGAAAGGTTTTTTTTTCTAAGCTAAAAATTATCTTCGCAACACAATGTCGCAAAAACATCAAGTTGTTTTTCAACAATATCTACAAACTAACAGAGGTATGAGTGTTGATTTTAGTAATGTGATAACCACATTTGCAGCTGAAAAGTAAAGGAAAAATTATTTTGAATTTGGAAGAGCTGTAAATGTAAACTTTTCATGTTGTTTCTTCAATATTAGACATTTGTAAAATTAAAAAAAAAGTATTATGTGAGAAAAACAGCAATTTTGATAAATTATTATTTATTTATTTAATTTAACGTTATATTATAAATGTTTTAACAAAAAAAAAAAAATCAATTTAATTTTAATATCATTAGCACTGGTTATATTTACCTAATTACTGCTCTGAAACATATTTATATACCTAAAACTATAAGAACTTTAAAATTATGATATGAATTTTGAACATCGTGGGGGGGGGGGGGGGGCCTCCACTTTGGTGAATTTTTCCTGGCTGCGGCCTGAGCTGCAGCTTGGAGGATAAAAGGTGGCATGAGTCACCTGTCTGCAGGTTCAATTGGGGGGGGGGGGGCTCCTGGATTGTTTTTGCTCCAGGGCGAACAATACCTCGCTACGCCACTGACACAAGGCAACACAACTAGGTATCAAATAGTTTCATTAATTAATTGTTTCGTTGCTGTGTGTTCACAAAACCAGCTGATCAATTTTGAATGGCAAAAACAGCTGTTTTTTTTTACCATCTGTAAATATAAGTGGTTTAATGAACAAGATTATTGTTCATTTGTGTTATTATTTTGTTATTCCTCCAATTTGATTTGATTGATCATAAGCAAATGAAACTGGAGGATAACTATTTTACATATCTGTGTAATATAACTGTAGAGTTTCCAGTTTGTAGAGTGTTCGATATGTCCGGCATATTAATTCAAAAATAGCAAACTCTTCGTGGGAATATTACTATTAAAAAATATTTAAGAAATGCATCTCGATAGCCAAAATTCAATTTAATAAAAGTAAAATGCTTCCAACAATATAAGAGCAGCATGCAATGTGGTAGAAAATTAGACCCAAGGTCGGCAACAAAGTCAGCTGAAAAATATAGAAATAAACTTATCGGGCAAAGTTTATACTCCAAAGTTGCCAATATTTTAAGCTATTTTTTTGCAAATACGGTAAATCATTTAAATGTATCTGCAGATCACGCTGCAGTAATTAATTTTATAAATTCAAAAGTAAACATTACTTGCAAAATGAATCTGTTGAAACTGATAACAGAAAAGGAAGTTTTAAATATTGTAGCTAAGTTAAGCGATTCAACCCAGAGGTTGGGACGAGATACCCCAATTTCTTAAAGAAGTGTGCTAGATTTCTCGCAAAACTTTATTACAAATTTGTCATTCATAACTGTAGTTTCCCCTGCTGAACTTGAATTGGGCAATATGGTCCCTATACATAAGGAAGGTGATGCTGTCTGTCTAAACAATTATAGGCCAGTCTCTCCACTACCTACTATGTCAAAGGTTTTTGAAAGAGCCATGTGTAATCGAATGGTTGATTACCTTGAGAGTAATAGTTTATTAAATGCAAATCGGTTTCTATTTAGGAAAGGTAAAAACACTATTCAAGCGTATTTGGTTTCGTTGATGGTGTGGCTGGTGCTGTGGGTAGGTCAGAGTTTGGTGTTGGGGGCTTTTCTTATTTGTCTAAGGCGTTTGAATGTGTGAACCATGATCTGCTGTTAAAACATATCTCATTATGGTATTGGAGGCAAGGGAGGATCCAGTTTCGGCAAGGGGGATACGGAATACACTCAGGGGAATGGGGTTCAGGTCTGGGTTTTGGTTGTTCTTGAGATTTTACTTTGAAACAAATCAACTCCTACAAAGCAAGTGTATGTCCGTAACATATAATATAACAGCTGATTTCACCCATCATCTGTAATAGGTACTTTAACAAAACAGGTATTTCCTGTACCATTTCTCTCATAAGGAATAATTGTTTGCTACGCCATCGTCGAGGGCGGCTAGACACTTTCTTTCTAAAAAATAACATTGATATGACGGAAAACGCGTCTGCAGGGCGAAAACAAGTTTCCTCGTTGGCTGCGAAACCAGAACTGAAGGCGGCTTGCCCCACTCGCGCTATTTTTCGCTCTGTTTTTTGTAGTGCGAAATTTCACTCGAAGCGAGTAAGTTTTGCCCGAGTGACTTTGGCTAGTGTAAACCCAGTTTAAGATTGATTCATCCCTCGCGCAACTGTGGGGACCACATTTACACTGAGCGAAACCCTTTGAGCAGCATGGGCCCTCAACCCGCGATTACTCAGGGGTGGGAGAGCGTCTACACTAGGCGCAATTCCTTCGTGAAATTATTGAGCTTTAAGCTACGCGCCCACTGGGTCGGTACGGTCGTCACGGCATTTTTTAGAGGGGGTGCGCGCACTGGATCGGGCGTTCCGCCGTTCAAGCGTTCCGCACTGTCCTCCATCCGCCTTCCACCAAAACAGAAGTCAGTTTGGGAGAGATTTGTTAAAAGATGGATGTGGAGGAGGAAATTGCGGTAGTGAGTGCGTTTTTGATAGCAGAAGAGGAGAATGTTAAAATAAGAAAAAGGAGGTTTTGGATTCATAACATTAACAGAAAAAAATTGATTTGTGGTGAATTTCATTCTTTGTTCCCGGACCTTGTGGAAGATGACCTTAAGTTTTTTGAGTACTTCAGGATGACTCACGACAAGTTTGAAACACTATTACTGATGCTGGAAGCAGAATTATATAGGGAAGAAACTAATTTTCGTCATCCAGTGAGAGCAGACTGCGTAGAACGCTGAAAATTCCGTACCGACCGTCCCGAACGCCCGAAGTGCGCGCACTGGATCGGTCGGGAGGATCCGCCGTCACGGAAATGTCCTACAGTTCGTAGCTCCAGACTTTCTATCGGACATGCCGAAGGTGCGGAACGCCGTTGACGGCCGTGACGACGCAGTGGGCGCATGCTCATTTAATTCAATGTTTTGAACTTTTGAAAAATCCCGTACCGACCGTACTGACCGTCCGTGACGACCCAGTGGGCTCGCAGCTTTATATTGAGTATTTTTGTCTGTCTTTCAATTTCCATTTTGAAATTTTTTTTTATCCAACACGAGCAATAGAAAACGTTTTAAGAAGATTTATTGCGTTCGAATAACTAGATTGACAAATGATAACTCTCAAATTATTAGTGTCTGTAAATTAATTGTCGTAATTAACTTCCATATTCCCGCCAGAAACTCGCAAGTAAACAAAGGCGCAAGGACAAAACCGATTAGCATACGTCCGCGGCCGAAACCGCGATAAAAAACCGAGATAAACTCTAAAATTAAAATAATAAAGGAAAACTGTTCGAACCGACTATAACGTACTCAGTAATTCCCTTATAACATAGATTTTAAACAATTGTGATTATCGAAACCGTACAAAAGGCGTTTTTTTTACGGTCTACGTATTATGAAGCGCGACTTGGCAACGCTGTTCCCCTCCAACAGGACATCCAACGGTCCCCTCGACACGCATGCGCAAACGAACCTCCCCACTCCTATTACCGTAAAAGCGTCACGTCTTTGAAATATTTCATTAAATTTCCAGTCTCGCAAAACCATAAGGCAAAGCTCATCTTTAATTTCGGATTAATATTAATTGTACACGTTATTTTCGATTTTAATTTGTATTTAGTGTACGTGCAAATTTAAGTGTTTTTATTGTTATTCGCGACGGTTTATCTCTAAAACGAGTGTTGTGAACGGTTTTCATGTGAAATAAATTGATTGGTGAGTTTACATTTGGATAAGTGTAACAATGTGAAAGCAATTAATTAATGATTAGTGCGCCAGTTACAAGTTCAGTCTGTGAAGCAATAGCATATTTCCCGTCCTTTGTTCCCCTTGGATCCCGTTGACTTTCCGAACAAAGTTTGTACTGAAGTTTACTAAGTTATTTATAAACATAATATTTATATTTAAGTTGCGTAGCCTATGTTAATAAAACTTAACGATTATTTCAATTTTTTTTAATTATTCAAACAACAGCTATTTATAGAAGCTATATTTGTATAGCAAAGTATATAGCCTACATAGGAAATATTCTTGTCGCTTCATGATGCTAAACTAAATTAAAAGATTTGAAAAGTGTTTAGTTTATTTTTATAACAGTTTTGTATATATAATCTTCATTATTATTAATTAGTATTAATATGCCGACAATAATTTTTCGGCCTCCCTTAATTCAGTTGGGTGGTTTTAATTATTTAAAAAATCCCAAAGAATCTAACCTAGACCTAGTTCAGTGAGCGTTATTTATTAAACTTTGCCCGCCATTTTAGACATCTTGGTTATGATTTAGAATAGGCTACGAAATACATTTTAAATTCGTACAGGATTATTTAAGCAATTAGTGAAAAATGCCTTAAGTTTTACGAAAGACTGACTAAAAAACTTATATTCTTAAATATTAGGAAAAGGAAATTGTTCGTAATAACCTCAAACACGATTGCCTGGATAGTCAAAATTGGGTTTGAAAACGTATAGATCGATACAATGTTGAACATTTTTTTGATATGCCTTGCCTTTTTGGGGACGTCGAAAAAAACGCTCGTTTTTCTACGTAATTGTCAAAATGGTTAGTTTATACTCGGCCTATTTTATAAAAGGGCTAAACTACATTCAAAGGCTCCCGTTATAAATAGATTAAAAAATATTACAATAACAAATAGCCTAGGCCTAGCCAACATTTCCTAGATGTAGACGTAGGGAATGACACAACAAATCAGAATAGATTTACAGCAATTATATAAACGATTACAAAATTGTTTACAGACAAGTTAAATACTTTTAATAGACCAATTTAAGTCCGACTCTGTATTCTTTGTTGCTCACGCCGACTGTAGTTTCGGTTAGTGCGGCGCTGCGGCCATTGTTTACTGCCGGGAAGGCGGGAACATGTGTTTCACGAGAGTGGAGGGCCGGTTTTCGTCTACGCACAGAAAGCTAAATACACTTAGCATACATTACATGATTACATGACGACAGACCGACTCGTCATCGTGAAATCTCGGAGTGGGTGAAATGAGAACTGACCTCCCGCACACGTGGTCGGAGCACGCGAAATCGACTACAAACTTTCGCATGCTATTTTAAACGGAACGAGTTTATGCAATGCCCGCAACAGTAGTTCAAGGTTTGTTTTCCAAGGCTCTTTTGAAGAGGAACGACGTTTTTAAAAACTGAATCACATTTAGTGTTATCGTAATTAATGGCTGCTAAATTACAGCGTTTGCTTGTTATCAGTATTATGTTTTTTTTAGGCTTTACTCTGTACCAGATAGCTAAGCCTTTCAAAATATTAATAGATAATAAAAGTTGATAGCTCTATCAATAATCAGTTCGATGTAGCCTAGTCTATCTCTGTTATTACTGAATTGTATGTTTCATCGAAAACGTAGTTACGTAGGCTGTACGTTATTTCCAATTGATTGGGTAAGGAGCTCCGGAGCGCCCTATCTCGGCAATGTTAAAAATACAATAATTAAGGAACATTTCCTCAGAAACAACTGGATCAAAATTAGTAAAATTTTATCAGTGTGTTGGTAGGTACTACTTAAATACAAAATTTAACACGAGGGTTTTGCAATACAAGCATTCGAATACATTTTGTCGTTATTTTTATAAAATAATAGAATTCTGACCAGTTTTTGCCGTATTTCTCAGTCAGAACTTAGAAATGACCACTTATATTACAAAATGCTCTCTTTAAAACCTGTAGTATACTCCATTAAACAACCCCTGAAAATTTCAGATCGTTATCGAATTATTAACAATACGGTACAAAATTTTTCTTATTCTCATGTGACATACGAACCAAAAACGTATTTTTACCCACTTAGAGTTGAGATATAATAATAAATTTAGGCTTGTTTTAAAGGTAAATAAAAGGGCAGTAATAAGCGATAAAAAAAACAAAAAATTCAAAAAATAAAATTTTAGGTGCTCTGGAGCCCCTTAAGTTTGTGTCTAGGGATATAGGACTAAACTTAATAATTTAGTTAGACATTAAATATTGTTTGGCATCTTTGCTTTGACGTTATAATTAGTTATAAACATTTATATATAAAAAAAAACATCATGCTTAGACCTGGTTGTTTTGTGTTGAAGCAAGGGCGCCCATGCTCAAAGGCAGATGTTGGCCGCCCTCCCCCTTATAGCTCTCAGGGAAAGGAAAAAATACATAGGCTATTAATAATTATAGTCAGGTATTTTTAAGACAATTATTTAAAAGTCAATATTACGAGGAAGTGGTTTAAAATAGGAAATTTAAAAAAATTACATATTATGGCCTACTTATTTATTTTGTTTACAAAAGTTAAAGCATGAGCATTATTTTTCACTTATAAAAGATAGGAATGAGAGGGTGATCCTTCCTCTCAAAATTCACCCATCATCGTATAGCCTTGTTCGATTGTATTGATTTTTGGTGATGTTCGTGTATAAAATAAGTGTTCCGATAATTAGTTTTTGTTTCAAACAGCTCATAAATATTATACGGGGCTTAACAAAAGAACTTCCGGTCATCGAATTGATTCCGAGTTCAATTTGTCACGATAAATAAAACGAAATTTCATTTTAAAACAAGTTTTGGTAATTTCGAGTTCGATAACGTAGAAGATCTTTTTTTCAAAAGGCTACAGGGATAGAATACAATTCAGAGCGATTTTCAAGCATTTTCGAGTACGAAACCCTGGGGTATGTTTGTATTTTCTCAAAAGGCTACAAAAATCTGTCTCATAAAACCATTAACATTATTAGTAGACTATTTTGGATGGTGAAATTATGGGAGAAAGTCTGCTCCTTTTATCATTCATTTTATAGAGTAGTTCGAGTTGGCTTGGATTTTATTGACAGGAGTGATTTTTTCAACAGGCTCAGAACTGGAACTTTTTGGGGCAAAAACAGCCAAATTGGATTCCCAAATTTTGAAAGTTTTCAGGAGAGGACAAAAATTTTCCCGGACCATCTTCTGCCGGGGGGGGGAGGGTATTTTTTCTTTCTTCCAGAGACTGCTAACATTATAGATTTTACCCCAAATTACCGGTACTGATCAGTTTGTAATAAAACTTTTTATTTTATCAAACTTATACACAATCCGTACAGGTTGTTTGATCATTTCATTTCAATAACACTAATTTCTGACCGACGATCTGTTCTTTCGCGTAAATTTACATTACCAATATTAAGCTGATAAGAGCGACCCCTGGATGGGAAATATTGAACTATCTCAGCGCGGAATGTTAGGCCACACCACAGAAGTTTAACGAACCCGTAACACAGCTGTTATTATCGAATTTCCATAAGAATTATGAGCTATTGCAGTAACTCTTATGGTGAGACCTAATGTACGGAGAGGTAAATGAGCACCGACCATGGTCTCCAGAACACGATTTGGGGTGTCAATAAAAATGTGTGTGTATGAGAGGCTGTAGCTCATAAACGGTTGGGTTTAGGAAAAAATACAAAAGAATAAAAATGTCTTAAATTTGTATCCTTAATCGAAATTCAACATAAAAAATGGGGGTTTCTATTTGAAAAAAAGAAGTTGGCCGCCATATTGGAAAAATGGCGGAGTTTTTGAAAATGTTAATATGTAGTTTTAATGAAAGGGAAAAAGTAGGGAAGGTCCCCCATTTAAAGATTGTTGTAACATTTATAATGTATGAGATGCCAATGGTGGCCCATTTAAAAAAATCACCCTGTAGAGTGGCTGAAATATATCAACAACCTCTGTTGAAATTTAACATGGATTAATCCCACTGCAAATGATAAAATACCTACTTTCGGTTGTTCCCCAACCCATAGCCCGTCTGGTTTTAAAATCGATCAAAACGTAAATTGCCATAAAAGTGCCCTACAAATCCACGAAGGAGGCCGTAAGGTCGAGGTGGAAAATCGCAAAAAGAGCTTTCCGCCGCCGGGGCTGGGGGTCGAGGTGCAAACAAATTCTGCTAATATACACAGGTGTCTTTTTTAAATGGGCCACCATCGGTATTTCGTAAACTATAAATCTGATAACAAACTTTAAATAGGGAACCTTTCCTTGTTTTTTTGAGAAATTAAAAAATATGTATCTAAAATATTTGTAGATGGCCGCCATTTTCCAATATACACACTTTCGAATTTCTTATGGAACGCTTCTTTTCGATTTTACAAGTTATTTTCAGACTTTTTTGTTCTATGTGTTTTTTTTATACGATTAACCAACCGTTTAAAAGTTAGAAAGGTATAAAGTTTTAAAAACTTTACCACGCAACAAAAACGAAAAATATACAAGGCAGCAATCAGAAAAAGAAAGCTGCCGACAGAAAAGTGAAAACTGTCATGATATGCCACACAATGATATTTGGTTGAACCACTCGAAATCAATTTTGAAAAAATCAAAATGGCTGTAACTCAAAAAATTTAAATACTCCCAAATATCGTTGGGTGGCATATCGTTTGAAAGCTTATTTAATTCTGAATCCAAAAAGAATAATAATTAATATTAAAACAAAAATAGTACAACAAAATGGGGCAAAATCGGAAAACACGATTTCGTTGTTTTTCGGCCGCCATTTTAAATCGGTTAAAAATATGGACGCGCAAATTTCACCGTTGGGTTTTTCTTGAAATCCTACATCGAAATGATGTATCACATGACCACCTTCCTATTTGAAAAAAAACAAAGTTACATTCAAAATGGCGGATCCAATGTGGCGGACACATTTTTTGATATCTTAATTAAATAGTATTGTTACATAGAGTAGGTTCCTCAATCACATCTACCTTCAAACTTTCCTTATATACGTAATATTAAACCGGTCCCAGACTTAATTGACACCCTGTATTTACATAAATACCTTAATGCCTTGTACTGCTCGCAGTCCTATTGTGATCGCTCTCTATTCGGTGACGCACGTTTCGCCTGTTCTTTCAGGCATTTTCAAAACCGTTTATAAATTGTTTCAAATGATTTGCATTTCCAATGAGATACATTTCCAATCCAAGGCTTTGTTTGGCAGTATTATCAGAGCCCAACCCCTTCAATCTCCAAAATAAATAAAACTGCACAAAGCTAACAAATCGGTACTGATACAAGGACGGGCCAAAGTGCGCGTGTGCGATTTGTTTATTTAAAAGACTACATCGGCGGCATGTTTATGCCCCATTACGTGTGTTTGTGTTTCTGTGTTAATGTTTGTGGTGTGTTTATGTGTAATTTGTAGTTTGTTGACGCGCATTAAGCAAATGCAAATCATTTTTAAATTTTTATAAACGGTTTTGAAAATACCTGAAAAAATAGGCGAAACGTACGTCACCGAATAAACAGTGATCACAATAGGACTGCGAGCAGTAGGCCTACAAGGAATTAAGGTATCTACGCAAATTTAGGCATTTAAAAATTATAAACAATCGTTTTGCCATTTCAATATGCATAGATAACCAGTATATATTCAACCTGAAATTTCGATAGTATGTGCTAATAAACCCTAAATTTGAAATAAAAGTAAATTTGCATTATGTAGCTTTGAATTGCAACATTTAAGGTTATTTTTTGCAAACTTAAGCACAAGTTATGCAATGCACAGTATACACACATTAAACTTTAAAGGTAGTCATTTTAAGGGGATTCCCTACTGTGAAAAATTACCATTTTCCAAAAAAACCAAATAATTTTTTTTCTTTTTTTCCTGATTCTATAGTTTATAAGGTTTAAGAAAAACATAACATGTGCCATAAAAGTTCTTTAAATCAGTGTGAAAAATGTATTCAAAGCAATGCGCTCAACCTACTTTTGGTCGAGTTGAAAATGAACTAGTATGCATACACCAAGCATTGCATACTATGATTTTGGATTTTTTTGTAATTGCAAAGGACAACAATGTTTATAATTAGGCTTTCAATGCCTCTAATATGTAAGTAAACCGTATTGACTACAAATACTGGTTGTGCAAGTTATTCTCCTCCATGCTAGTTCAAACAACTAATGGAATCTTAAAACGCGATTTCCCGCCACTTTTCAATTTTGATTTTTTTTACACAATTTTGATTTTTTTTTCAACCGCTAATGCTACAGTGATGAAATTTTGACTACATATTTAGTAGCTTATAGTGCAACTTTTTCGGTATTTTTATTCCGTTAGGACACAAGAGTATTTAAAAAAAATGTAATCACAAATGTTTTTTATACAGGGTGTCCCACGGAGAAACTCTCAGGACTTGTTCTTCAGGTGAAAATAACAAAAATAGTTCATATAAACATAGGACCGAAAACTCTTCGTTTCCCAGATATCCGCCATTTTGTTTTTTTGTGCAAAATAATTCATATCTAGAGAACGGTATGACTGATTGAGTTCAAACTAGGCATGAAGCTTAACCTAACAATGATATATCTCAAGAAAAATAATCGATACTATCGAATCTTGCGTTTTAAAATGGCGGCTGTTTGAAAATTTAAATCCTAAATAACTCAAAAACCGTACATTTTAACGAAAAATGTCATGATACCTTTTTTGTAGCGCTTTTGATTCCCTATCGGGTGGTGTGACTGTCAAAACAATCGGATGAAGGATAAAAGCTACGTTAAAGGTAATGACAGAAAATGTACATTACAATATTGCTGTGTTTACTGTGTTGGTATAGTATGCCGGGTTGAACAAACCAATTATTACACATAAATTAACTATTATCCTTCATACGATTTTTTTGACAGTTACATCGCCCGATAGGGAATCAAAAGGGCTACAAAAAAGGTGTCTTGACATTTTTCATTAAAATGTACGGTTTTTGAGTTATTTAGGTTTGAAATGTTTAAACAGCCGCCATTTTGAAACACAATATTCGATAGTATCGATTATTTTTCTTGAGCTATATCATTGTTAGGATAAGCTTCATGCCAAGTTTGAACTCAATCAGTCAAACTCTTCTCTAGATAAGAATTATTTTGCACAAAAAACAAAATGGCGGATATCTGGGAAACGAAGAGTTTTCGGTCCTATGTTTATATGAACCTTTTTTGTTATTTTCACCTGAAGAACAAGTCCTGAGAGTTTCTCCGTTTCTTCGTGGGACACCTTGTATATACACTATTTATATTTTTTGTAAGCTCATGACTACTAAACTTTTAGTGGTAAGAATAGTACGACTATACCCAAGACGTTAGTTCTTTTATCTACTTTGAAACAAGATATCAAACGGCCAAATTGGTTCAGTAGTAAAAACGTTATAAAATATTGTTTAAACATATTTTTTGCCTAAAAAAACACAAATAAACTCAAAAAGGTATGTGTAAATTTTCCCCCCGCAATTCCTATAAGTGTATACATTTTTTTCGGTTCCAATAAATATAAAAAAATGGTTCGTAACTAAAGAAGGCCTATTATAGAAAACCCCTATTTTCAGTAGGGAAACGCCTTAACGAGGTGCCTCATTAATTCTTTGTGGCTTAATATTTCGGTGTTTTGTAATTACAATTCATACATCTATGAAAAAACATAAACATAGCCTACTAGAAGTAAATTGTTTTTTTAAACAAAATATTAAATTATGGAGTCATTAAATCGTTTAAACAAAACCTCTCGCTGATGGTTTCCATACAAGTTATAATATTTATTCCATTGCATGCTGTCCTGTTAATATGATGTGGGGGGGGGGGGGGGGGATAAAACACAGTAAAGTACCTCTGTCATCAAAATATGCCTGCTATAATGCTATAGTCAGGGCCATAATATGCTACGGGGCGCGGGTAGAGAGTGAACGAATCGAAGCAACGCAATAAATGTTTATCAAAAGACTATTTCGTTTACTTTTTAATACCCCGAATTATACATTATATTTGGAAACTGGATTTGAAAAATTACATTTATTCACGTTGAAAATGAATCTAAATTATATTGTAAAAGCTATGAAGTTAAGGCCGGATGGATTGCCCAGAAAGATTGCACAGCAAGTCATAGACAGAAATGTTTTTTTTTTGTGATGGGATTGGAAAAAAAACGGGAAGAAAGTACGGAATCGAACCAGACTTCAGAGCAGACTCCATCGATACTATACGAGCAAATCTCCTTAGTACTGTTGTGTTTACCATCTTTGCTTTGAGGTTATAATAAATTCTACGCCTTTTTTATAATGGCGCGCACCTACCAGTAAACTTCTTTATGTTTGCTATTTGGACTAAAAAGATTTTTATTTTTTTAAAGTAATTGCAAAAAACGGCAACAATGTTTATTATTAGGCTTTCAACGCCTCCAATATGTAAGTAAAACACATCTTGACTACAAATACTGGTTGTGCAAGTTATTCCCCTCTATGGCAGCTAAAATAACTAATGGAAATCTTTAAACGCGATTTCCCGCAACTTTTCAATATTGATATTTTTTACACAAAAGTTCTTATAACTTTTAAACTGCTAAACAACAGTGATGAAATTTTTACCACATCTTTAGTAGCTTATAATGCAACTGTTTGTGTATTTTTATTCCTCTAGGATAAATACACGAGTATTTAAAAAAATAATTATAAATATCAAATTTGTTGTAGGCCTATATATATATATTTTGTTTGTTTGTAAGGTCATAACTACTAAACTTTTAGTGGTAAGAATATGACTATACTGTACCCAAAGAGTGAGTGCTTTTTATATACTTTAAAACATTATATCAAACGGCCAAATTGTTTCAGTAGTAAAAAAGTTATAAGAGATTTAAAAAAACATATTTTTTGCCTAAAACAAACTAAAAAAACTCAAAATGGTATGTAAATTTTTTTGTTTTTGTTTTGTTGTCAATTCCTATAATTGTAAACAATTATTTAGGTTATAATGAATGTAAAAAAATGTTTCATAATTAAAAAAGGACTACTATAGAAAAAACCCTATTTTCAGTAGGGAATCCCCTTAACTTCACCTTTATACACGTACACAGCATTTATGTCACAACCTTACAATAATAAAAATTATTATAGTCAAGATAGTAAAAAAAACTTTACGTAGATACGATATTATACAATGTAGGCCTACAACCTTCCACGACCTGAGGGCAATACGCCTATTACATAATGTTGGTGACGCGAACTCATAAGATTTTACCCTTCCAAAAAGCGTCCAACGCACATATCATACAGTCGAGTATACAGGGTGTATCAGAGCGGGTGGCCGGCTTGTATAGCATTGAAACGAGTATACTTAGACATTTAGTTTAAACTGATAACCCCCTATTTCGACCCCAAGGAATTCAGGGAAAATATTTTCAACCCTCTAAAATTCCCCAAAAGGGTATTTTTTTGGGGGTGGGGGTTGGTTTTTGGGAAATTTTAAAATGTAAAGGTAGGTGGTGTTGTACCTCATTTTAAAGGTCTCGGTAAACTGATCATAATTTTTTTTTCATTTATCTTGCACCGTCAATACAGGATGGCCCGAAACATCATATAAACTTAAGTTTACATATCTTTTTAGATCTGACATAATTTTTTTTTAACAGCTACAATTTTTAAAGTACATTTACAAAGATGTGACCTTTCAAACAATACCTAATTTTGGTAGGTTTTCTCAAATTTTAGCAGGTTTCAAAATTTACAACTTTTAGAAGTTTAAAAAAGTAAATATCTGAAAATTTTCAAATTGCAATGTGGGTCATCTTACATATCAAATTGAAGCCCTTGCAATTATCAACATTTTTCATATTTGAATTTTTTTCATTTCTCTATTGGCTTAAAATTTACAGAACAATATTGTTTTTCTTAGAATTACTGAGTTTTTGTGTACGTTATAAGTAGG
>JAGFPH010011575.1:10829-31903 GCA_018207615.1 Philaenus spumarius | reverse complement strand
ACCCAACAAAATTAATATTGCATTGTCATCGGTCCTTGATAAGTGTGCAAAGTTTCAAATCAATCCGACGTTTTGAAGGGGGTGAAAATCACGTGTTCTGGGGACCATGATCAGTGCTCACTTACTACACCCAACAAAATTAATATTGCATTGTCATCGGTCCTTGATAAGTGTGAAAAGTTTCAAATCATTCCGACGTTTTTAAGGGGGTGAAAATCACGTCGTGTTCTGGGGACCATGATCAGTGCTCACTTACTCACCCAACAAAATTCATATTGCATTGTCATCGGTCCTTGATAAGTGTGCCAAGTTTCAAATCAATCCGACGTTTTGAAGTATAGGAAAGTATACGAAGAAAGGTATAAGTTCGTAAAATCGAGAAACCCATTGATAAGTCAAGTGGCTCTAGATCGGGTAATTTTCAAGATAACAAGCTGAAACTCAGCATAAATGTTTAAAATATATATTTTAACTCCTACGTCAAGTTTCAATTCGATATATTGAAATTCGGCCAATTTAGAATGAGCCAACGCTTCATATATGAATAAGATGTCCCCTATTAGTGATTTCCCCTGCTGCAAAATACATACCTGCATTATCTATTTTTTTCCAGACAAACCATTGCTCGGACGAAATAAATACATATGCCCTTTTTTGTTTACAAATACCTCCCCTACACGGTGGTATTTTTTTATTTTCCTCTATCTTCATCCCAGCTCGAAATATTAAGGATAATCGAAAAAGAAATGATAATCGACTTTATTTTTCGACTTTGGGAAATCTATAGACTGGTAAACTTTTTCTTATGTTAATCTACATACTTTAAGGTACTTATAAAAAAAAATCAGCCGTATTGCAAATTACTGGTAGTTGTAACCTATACCGACTGGGCTAAGACCTGAGCCTTGCTGGTTCTTTTACGCTTTATTATAAAACTACTGTTATAAATAAATTATACGAAATAATTTGACTTGAACATTTAACATTATTTACCATCTTAGCTTTGGGGTTATTATTATAACCTACGCCTTTATTATAAAGAAAACATAACATGATTGTGTTTAGAAGGTTCCAAATGGGGTTGGCGTGCGGAGCACGCAGGGATTTCGCCTAGTACTTGATAATTTAGTCATATCGTCGACTCAAGTACAATAATGTATAATAGTTTTATTAATATCACTTCGAGACTTCAATGCCGAATAGAACACGTGTCCTAAACGTTGTGAAATACCACAGCCTGTTGTAAACAAAGCCAATGTGAGTCATGTGCGACTAGAATGTCATCCATTATGAGTTAATGTAACTACAATGGAACTATAAACTGGTCGTATCCGGCCCGGCGACCAAAACCCAGATGAATGACAAAAGGGCTTACTAAAGAGGACTAGAGGCTAGGATTCCCGGTTCGTTTGGGTACTGTCGATGTGGAAGAAAGCTGGATTTTGTATAACTGTATTATTAAATTCGTAGAAAAATCAACTTTGATAGGCTAATACACTTTTTGCGTATGGATAAGTAGTAAGCCCATGTGAAGAATTACGGGCAGATTAATTTGATACCATCACTAAAACATTGTTAAAAATAAACGGTACCAGATAACTGCCACATACTTTCTCCCAGTTGAAACTTTATACCTTCCTAAGAGTAGCATAGGAGGTGGTTATTTAGAATTGCAAAAGTAGGAAAATGTTACCATGGAAAATATTAAATGCATGTAACTCACATCCATATTATATTGTATTATTATTTAAACTATTCGATCGATTTTGCACCAAACATTTCTATTAGGCTGATTTAAATAAAAACCCGAACCACAAAACAAGGAGCAAAAACTATAACTAAACAACTAAATTGTAAGTTAAGTTTAATACCTTACCCTTATGTACATTTCGATGACATGGTCATCATCCTCAGAGGGTTTTAACACTACTAAAGTATACATAAAATATTACAGCCCTATATATACTGTACACGCCCTCCCCCCACTCCTCCCCATACCGGTTAATCCAAGACCGACCTGGTGGGGGTGGGGGAATGGGAGAAGCCACATTAAATGTATCTATTATTAACAATAAAAACCAATTTAACAATAAATTATAAAACTATTAAATACAAAAAATAACAAACTGGTCTACTAAAACTATAAACAGTCAAACAGAAATTAAAATAATAATAATAAAATAAAATAAAAAACTAATAGGCCTAATGAAATAAATAAAAAACAAAAGAAATTAAATACTTAATAAAATAACATAAACTTAAAACCCTATGTTAACAAATACAGATCAACAAAATATAAATAATATAGGTCTATGGTATTTTAAGTTTATGTTATTTTATTAAGTATTTAATTTCGTTAGCCAAAAAAATCTAACAATCGGAAGCATTATTTTTTTGACCGGAAATAACTATTTTTTGTGATTTTCCTACGAGAATGAATTTGTTTTTGAGTTTGTTCTGCAAATATAAATGCAGGATGTTATTATGCACATTTTGTTTTTTTACGCGACCTTATATCTCGCTTGGTTCCCCCAAAATCGATCAAAACGTAAAATACCTTAGAAGTACCAGGTTCAAAGCCATGAGGTGAACTCTACGTTGGGGTTGGCTTGCGAAGCACGCAATGCATTGTGTATTGAAGATAATCCCAATACGGGGGTTGGCGTGCGAAGCACGCAATTCTAGGTGTATTTAAGATACTCTTAAAATGCGGAATGGCGTGCGAAGCACGCAATGGATTGTGCATTGAAGATACTACCAATATGCGGAATGGCGTGCGAACCATTTTGCAGCCATTCAGGACCGTCGGGAATAGACCTACAGTATTTCCCAAATTGTTGGTTGTAACCCTAAAACATAGGCCTATAAACTTAATTTTGGAAATTTGCTCAACTCACGTCAGCGGTCCAGCTGCGTGGTGGAATTATTTTATTTATAGTTTGGTCATTTCGAAGTCGTGAGTCTAATCAAAGTTCGTCTTCCGCCAGTTTGTAGCTGATTGCAGTTCACAGACGAATGACTTAAGCCTCGGCTACGATACGAGCGGTGAGCGGCGGGCGGCAGTAGCAGGTGCAAGCGGCACACGAAAATTATCTAACTGATGGAGTTTCCTTGTTAAACACGGTTGGCTGGCCACGATACAAGCGGCGGATGTGCGTTTGCTAACGCTCGCCGCTCAGGAACAAATCAGTTAGATAATTTTTCGACTGCCGCCCGACGCTCATGGCACAGAGGATATAAGGTATTACTTACTCTGTGCTCATGGGTTTCTTTACTTTCAACAAATATATAACATTGGTTAAATAAACGGTACCAGGAACTGGCACATACTTTCTCACAAATACATTTAAATTACTAAACAGATTCACTGTGACTTGTAGGGTGGGGTAGGAGAGTTTTTTTTATTAAAGTTGGAGATTAACTAATAATTATTATTATTATTATTATTATTATCTAGAGAGAAAAATATTCGATCGATTTCGAAAAAATTTGCACCAAACACGTCAATTAGGTCTTCATAGATGCACGTAAAATGGTTATGTTATTTTTTTTTAAACAACCCGCTTTATGGCCAAAAAACCCCCAAAAGCAGTTATTATTATTAGCTAAACGAGAATTTTTAGAAAGATGCGGGTTTCTGTAAATGGTAGGGCACATTAAAGGCTACAAAAAGCCAAATTTTATCAAAATCGTTAGAGCCGTTTTTTAATAAAAAAATAATAACTGATTTTTTGGGGTTTTTTTGGCCAAAAAGGGGGTTGTTTTTAAAAATTGTTCAAAACCCTTTTTCGTGCATCTATACAGGCGTACTGGACATGTCTGGTGCAAATTTGGTTGAAATCGATCGAATAGTTTTCTCTCTAGCTTTGTATACTTTTATTAAAGTAGGCGATTAACTAATTAATATTATTATTATTAGCTAGAGAGAAAACTATTCTATCGATTTCGAACAAATTTGCACCAAACACGTCAATTAGGTCTTTATAGATGCACGTAAAAAGGTTTTGAAAATTTTTGAAAAACAACCCCCTTTATGGCCAAAAAACCCCCAAAAATCAGTTATTATTATTAGCTAAACGAGAATTTTTAGAAAGATGCGGGTTTTTTTATATGGTAGGGCACATTAAAGGCTACAAATAAGCCTAATTTTATCAAAATCGTTAGAGCCGTTTTTTTATAAAAAAATAATAACTGTATTTTTGGGGGTTTTTTGGCCAAAAAGGGGGTTGTTTTTCAAAATTGTTCAAAATCCTTTTTCGTGCATCTATACAGGCGTACTGGACATGTCTGGTGCAAATTTGGTTGAAATCGATAGAATAGTTTTCTCTCTAGCTTTGTCTACATACAGACATACATATAGACATACAGACAGACATTTTGTAAAAACCACTTTTTTGGACTCAGGGGGTCCCAAAACGGATATTTCCACAAAAATCTCAACATCGATTTTTTTTGCGATCACTATACTTTCTCTATAACTATAGTATAGTGAGAAAGTAAAAGGCAAAATTAAGTATTTTTGATACGTATACGTTCATGGCATACTAACGACCACTTATATACAAAATTTCAAGAAAATCCGACGGTAAACAAAAAAGATGATAATTTTTTACTTTCTCCCTCTATACCATAGTATATGGAGAAAGTATTGTATTCATAAAAATTTTCGAGTTTGAGTTTTTGGTGGAAATATCCGTTTTGGGTCCCCCTGAACCTAAAAAAGTGGTTTTCGGAGTGATTTCTGTGTATGGGGGTGTGTCGGGGTGTGTGTGTGTCTGTGTGGATGTTATCAGACCTAGAGCCTAAACCAGTCTTCCGATTTTGATGAAATTTGGTATGGAGGTACTAATTCACGGTATCTCCAGGTGTTTTTTCATTTTTGTGAATTTTTTATTTTTAAGGGTAATTTTCCCATAAAAACCCATAAAATAACGGAAAAATCAACTTTTCTCAAAAACGGCTCTAACGATTTTGATTAAAATTTTATGGTTTATTAGGGACCTAAAGTACTATGAACTGTAAAATTTTAATCAAAATCGTTCGAGCCGTTTTTGAAAAAAGTAGGTTTTCCGTTATTTTATGGATTTTTTATGGCACAATTACTTTTAAAAATAAGAAATTAAGTTCCTATAATGAGGGAGAAAGTATGTGTCAGTTTCCTGATACCGTTTATGTGAGTATACTTTCGGAATTTTGTATTCGGTTCAAGAGTTTATTTATTCTTTAAACACCATGAATTATGGATTAAACAACACCATTGGATTAAAACTATCTGTTATGGGACTACTTACCATTGTTATTTTCACAGGAAGCATATATTTTAAAATTACTCCCTCCTCGGGTTACACCTGAATTTATGTTAAAGTCCAAATTTCAAAAAAATGCGACGGTAAACAAATAGATTCTAAATTCTGCGGTTATAATTTTGGTATTTGGCATTCTGTTATTTATTTTTTAAACCTCATAAAGGATTTAAACTTTCTGTTATGGGGCTATTTAACATTGTTATTTTCACAGGAAGTATACATTTTAAAAATACTCTCTACCAGGGTTACACCTGAATTTCTGGACAAAAGGAAATATCACTTTAAGCTGCGCGCCCACTGGGTCGTCACGGACGGTCAGTACGGTCGGTACGGGATTTTTCAAAAGTTCAAAACATTGAATTAAATGAACATGCGCCCACTGCGTCGTCACGGCCGTCAACGGCGTTCCGCACCTTCGGCATGTCCGATAGAAAGTCTGGAGCTACGAACTGTAGGACATTTCCGTGACGGCGGATCCGCCCGACCGATCCAGTACGCGCACACAGTGGGACGGTCGGTACGGCATTTTCAGCGTTCTACGCAGTCTGCTCTCACTGGATGACGAAAATTAGTTTTTCCCTATATAATTCTGCTTCCAGCATCAGTAATAGTGTTTCAAACTTGTCGTGAGTCATCCTGAAGTACTCAAAAAAACTTAAGGTCATCTTCCACAAGGTCCGGGAACAAAGTGTGAAATTCACCACAAATCAATCTTTTTCTGTTAATGTTATGAATCCAAAACCTCCTTTTTCTTATTTTAACATTCTCCTCTTCTTCTATCAAAAACGCACTCACTACCGCAATTTCCTCCTCCACATCCATCTTTCAACAGATCCTCTCCCAAACTGACTTCTGTTTTGGCGGAAGGCGGATGGAAGACAGTGCGGAACGCCTGAACGGCGGAACGCCCGATCCAGTGCGCGCACCCCCTCTAAAAAATGCCGTGACGACCGTACCGACCCAGTGGGCGCGTAGCTTAAGTCTACGGTTAAAGATATAGTACAGTAGTCCTATATTGTGATTTTCCTATAAATACTGGTCTCTCACTAAGTATTTCCGTCAGCACTAGTTCCTGGAGTGACGTCATCTCGTTGACTGTGGGATTGTTGCCGCTTGTATCGTAGCCACGTCCGCCGCTCAGGCAATTTGCTAGTAACGCTCGCCGCCCACCGCCCGCCGCTCACCGCTCGTATCGTAGCCGAGGCTTTACATTAGGCAAATCTATCCATCGGTACTTGGGTTAAACGAACACGCCGTGAGTTGTGCCCTACCTGGTTCCGACATCATTAATTATGCTTTGTAGAGAAGGGGTGAAATGTTTTGTCGGAAAGTCTCCTTTCTGTCACGGTACAGTAATATGTAGCGCTACCTGTTGTGTCTGTTGGTAATAACTCACGGGACGAGGTACAGTCGGTGGACATAGGAAATAAACCACTTAAACACTACTGAAATTGAAATAGTTCAAAGTTTTATTTTTGGGTGAAGAAAGTAAATATACAAAATTGATACACACACTTGTCCGTATAAACATGTTTTCTCTTTTGTCAAACCATTTTGGCGTTCGGGATGTTTAAATGGAATTTTTTCACTCTACGTGCGATGGTAATTTTTTTTTTAAATTACTTGTATTTAAAATTAACATGCATTTATTTGTAAAAACTTCATAAATGCTTCTAATTAGCTTCCGTGAAAAATCACAGGCAGATTAATTAGATACACATCAGAAATACATCAATTAATTAAAAAGAACAGACTTTATCTGCCTACCTAACTATGCTTAGAGGATTTTTAACTCGGTAAATGTGTACAATTATAAGGATTATCAGTTATTATTTTGTTTATAAAAAAACGGCTCTAACGATTGTGATCAAATTTGCTTATTTGTAGCCCTTAATGTACCCTACCATATGCAAAACCCCGCATCTTTCTAAAAATTCTTGTTTAGCTAATAATAATAATATCTGATTTTGGGGTTTTTTGGCAAAAAATTGGTTTGTTTTTCAAAAAATTTCAAAACCTTTTTCGTGCATCTATACATTCCTTAGAGACGTATTTGGTGCAAATTTGTTCGAAATCGATCGAATAGTTTTCTCTCTAGATAATAATAATAATATTTATTAGTTAATCTCCTAGTTTAATATCACCTCTCCTACCCCTCCTACAATAATGAAGTCGCTGTGAATCTGTTTAATAATTTAAATATGTTTCTGAGAAAGTATGTGCCAGTTTCTGGTACGGTTTATTAGCGAATTTCCATAGGAAAAATGAGCTATTGCAGTGGCCCTTATGGTGAGACTCAAGGTCGGGAGTAGCAAATGAGCACCGATCATGGTCCCCAGAACACGTTTTGGGGTGTAAAAAAAATTCATATATATATATAATATATATATATATATATGTTCGCACTATAGCGGCCGCATTTTAAGTCCGATTTGGTCCAAATTTGGTACACGTGTTGGTTGTCTATGTGGCTCGGACGAGTTCGTTAGCCAAAAAAATCCAACAACCGGAAGTACGTTTTTTGACCGGAAGTAACTATTTTTTGAGATTTTTACTACGAGAATGAAATTTTTTTAGAGTTTTTTCTAACAATATAAATGTAGGATGTTATTCTGCGCATTTTGTTTTTTACGCGACCTTATAGCTCGCTTGGTTCCCCCAAAATTGACAAAAACGTAAAATACCATAAAAGTACCCAGTTCAAAGCCAAGTGATGCAAACTCGCGAGGCCACTAGGAGGAAACAAATTCTACTAATATATTGCGTACACACAGACAGCTGTTCAACGCCTTCGTGAGTAGACCTATTTCCCAAATTGTTGGTTTAAACCGTAAAACATAGGCATATAAACTTAATTTTGGAAATTTGCTCAACTCACGTCAGCGGTCCAGCTGCGTGGTCGATTTATTATATTTATATCAACAAATATAAGTCGTCCGTGCGACTTAGAGACCCAACCTGTGTACCAAATTTGACCAAATCGGACGTAGAATGCGACCGTTAGAGTGTGGACATACACACCATACACATCAAAGTACAAAAGCCACATAAAACGAACACCAACAATATGTACAGAGTGTTCTTAAACTCCTTTCGTTATTTTTATTTACTGAAAATAAGTTAGCAAACCTTGTTAACTAAAAGAGAAACAGAATGGCGCAAACTAGAGTTTAGTATCTTGTTTTGTTTCAAAGTAATTGACATTAATTGTCAATTAAGTTCTGGAAAATTATATTACTTTCTCCACCCTATACGTAGTATATGGAGAAAGTATTGTTTTCGTAAAAATGTTCGAATTTCAATTTTCAGTTGAATTATCTGTTTTGGTGCTCTCAGAACCCCAAAAAATGGTTTACTGCAGTTATCTGTGTTGGTGCTCCCTGAACCCAAAAATATTTTTAGTGGAATTTTTTGTTTTGGTGCTCCCTGAACCCAAAAAAGTGTTTTTAGAGTGGTGTCTGTCTGTCAGTATGTATAAACGACCAGAGAGGACACTATTGGTCCGATTTTCATGAAATTTGGTATGTAGGTACTAAACCCTAATATCTCCAGGTGGTTTTTTCATTTTTTGGAATTTTTAATTTTTAAGGGTAATTTACCCCTAAAAACCCATAAAAAACGACAAAAATGCTAATTTCTCAAAAACGGCTCTAACGATTTTGATCAAATTTTCAGTATTTATAGTGCTTAAGATGCCAAACAAAATGACACCACCCGCTTTTATCAAAACTTCGGCGTTTTATAATTATGGGGAAATGTTTAAAAATAAACAAGTTTATGTTGTCAATCTAGCATCCCGACAGCGGCCGCACGGGGTAGCACCACGGTAACGAGCAGGGCCAGTAATTCAAAGGTCGCGCGATCGAATCCCGCCTAGGACAATAATTTTTTTATACGATTGACGTAGGTAGAATATTATTTTTTTGTTTTGTTCTAAAAAGTAGTAAATAAAATGATTAAAAACAATATTATTTTGACTACAGTAAGTTGGGAGAAAGTTTGTGTCAGTTAACTGATACCGTTTATTTTAATTATAACATCAAAGCAGGTTATTAATTTGTTAGTATTTAAACATCTGTAGGCTGCATATAGATACAATTGAAGTGTCTGTCTGTGATTTCAAGATATAAGCTTTTTTCTAAGCTCATACGGTTATATACACATTACCAAAACCTAAACACACTTTTATAAATTGTTTGTTTGTCTGTCTGTTTGTTTTTGTGGGCTAATCTCCGGAATGACTGAACAGATTTCGATGAAACTTTCATTAACAGTTAGAGGACTTTTTACAGAATATGTTAGGCTACTTTTTATTCGGAAAATATTTAAAATTCCTGTTATAAAATTGAAAAAAATGTAAAAATTATAGACTAAATTAGGGTTTTTGTGGGCAAATGTTGGGGATATTGCGTGTATATTTCGATCTATGTCTTGCATTATGTACATGCCACAACTACCCCCACCACCCAACTTAGATCCAAGTGCCTCTGTCCTAATCAATCATCATTTCCATAAAAATTACTATTTAAAAAAGGTAAAATTATGACTAAAATTATGGATTTTGTGGTTTGCATTAGCATTACCATGAATGTCACCGCAGGGGCAGAGCCCTTAGGCTGAAACCACACTGCGCCAAACAATTTGATTGAAGCAAACAGTTCACTCAAAGTTCCCGGGCATTTGCTTGTAGATATGTCTCTCCCTTTTTTAAAGTTTCAAAAGTGTATGATATCAAATAGTATATATTACTGTTATGACCGATGATGAGTTTTGGGTGCATCCGTACAACAAAATAAGAAGTTATAATGATACTATTAAATCGTTGTTATTTGAACTGCGACATTATGAAGATGATAAGTTTTACAATTATATTCCGAATATTGTTTAATAAATAAATGCTGTTACCTACTGTCTTACAATATTCTGTTCTACTGCCGTAGTACGACGGCCGTTTCGGCTATTAGTAAAACACGTAATTTATCAAGTAGCCTACTAATTACATTTTTAATTACCAACATATTTTGTAAATGATTTAAATGAAATCGTAAAAGTGACTACGGCTTTCTTACATTACGGCCTAGAAAGTAATTTTAAGTCTAGGCCTAACTTAAAATTATTGTATAAAATAAATTAAACATACACACAATAATTTTAGGTTAGGCCTAGAATGATTAACCAACATTTTATGTTTATTGAATGTATTTGCAATGAATAGACATTTAACTGTGTTTAGGCTACCATTTTAGCTTTGATGTTATAATTAATTCTACACCTTTATTATAATAACATTAAACGTATGGAAACAGTAAATATTTGTATAAAAAACTAACTAATAATAAACGGCAATTGAAAGATTAAAATGTAACTTTAAACTTTAGATTCACCTTGTAAAGCAAATAATAATTATTTATATAAAACTAGTGGACCGGGCAATGCTTCGCTATTGCTTGATTTACCTAACCTAAAATTATATTCAGTTTTTGATCCAAATCAGTTGTTGATCAAAATCAGCTGTTTTAAGCTTTTCATACGAACAGCTGTTTTTTGTGCCCCTGATAAAATCAAAAGAAATCTTTCTTCTTCTTCCTTAAGATTGACCTTCCATAAGATTAACATGGCAACTTTGAGGGCCACTGGGGCGAAGCCCTTAACATACATTGAGCTCATTTTAAGGGAAGCACAACTTCAGAGTGAGCTCTGTAAAATGACACCAAAAACATCAAAATCGGTTAAAAACTCTAGGAGGAGTTCTACTCACAAAATAACCCCTAGCAAATTAATTATGTAAAATATATATAGATAGATACTGTTAAATACAGGCTACAATAGAAGAAGAAAGATGTTTACATCCCTTCAATAGTAAAATGTTTGATTCAAACCGGGGTTCTTCAAACAACATCAGGCGTGACTGGTTACGACTGAGGCAAACAAAACGTTTGACCGTGCCAGTGTGAACGTGTTTCCTCTACTACCGTGCTAATGCCGTCCCCTTGGTTTGCGTCAAACAGCGACTCGGGCTGTTTTGTTGGATGCAGTGTGGATTCACCCGTAGTTAGGTATAAATACATTGTTGAGGGTACTAATTAAAAAAAAGGCAATTTCGTCAATGTTTTTATAAATAGATTGAACAAATTCAAATCTTATCTTCTAAAGCGAGAGATAATTGTTTGTCTGCTAAATGGATCTGGAATCTCCGTCTAAGGATTTTTGATTTTTTGATTTTATATTAGGCTTTTGGCCACGAGAAATCGATTGGAAATGGTCACCAGTCTGGGAAAATTCGTTTTCTACGTCTTTTTATTAAATTAAAAAGTGAAATTTGTCCATTTTAAACAATACAAAGCACAGCTGATGCAAATGTTTTCAATGCCATTACAATAATCATCTGCTTTCTTTTAAACTGTATATTTTATTAGAGGTAAGCCTAATGATGTGTCTATTTACAGTTACCATGGCAACGAATACATAATAAACATACCCTTTATTTAGTTGTTTAATGTTATAGGCCTAACCTAAACGATGTTCACGGAAATTTGCAATAATAGTAGTTAATGACGTGAGCGAACTAGGCCCTAGGAATAAATCGATATTGAAATAATACTTTAATTTAGGCCTGACTTATTTCTGAGGCATAGCGTTGAGATTGTGGTTAATCCTTTAAACTGTATTTTTATTACAGGTAAGCCTAATGTTGTATATACCCTTTATTTAGTTGTTTAATGTTATAGGCCTAACCTCAAAACTCAATAATCCAATATTTATTATTGAAATCATAGCCCAGCTTATAATCGAGCTTTAGCTCGGTCTCCAGGTACTACAATCTAAAAATCTTACCAAAATAGGATATCATTTTAGTTACATTTCCAAAAACTACTACATTATAGCAAATGCTTAACACTATTGTAAGTAATGTTCTGGTATTATTAACAGACTTGACA
The DNA here is from genome assembly GCA_018207615.1 of Philaenus spumarius. Taxonomy (NCBI): domain Eukaryota; kingdom Metazoa; phylum Arthropoda; class Insecta; order Hemiptera; family Aphrophoridae; genus Philaenus; species Philaenus spumarius. The sequence continues at coordinate 19,659 of JAGFPH010011575.1, read as the reverse complement.
AATCATTGTGTATCCAATGACAGATACATATTCTGAATTAGCTGACAACTTAATTGTTATATTTAAACTCAATAACCTACTTATTCCTAATATTAACTAAAATAAAATAACCTGCTTTGATGTTATAATAAAAATACAATTTTCCAGAACTTTGATTGTCCATTACGTTGAAACGAAGCAATATTTTCAGATGCTAAACTCTAGTTTGCGCCATTATGTTTCTCTTTTGACAAGCTTTACAATGGTTTATTGCATGACCTACCTTTATATTTGACATTGTTCCTCCCCAAGCTCACAAAAATCACAGAGGGTCAGATTTTTCTAACATTTAATCCTACAAGATATATGCAAATTTTTGTTAACTTATTTTCCGTAACGAAAATAATAATTCGACCACGCAGCTGAACCGCTGACGTGAGTTGAGCAAATTTCCAAAATTAAATTTATAGGCCTATGTTTTAGGGTTTCAACCAACAATTTGGGAAATGATCTATTCATGATGGTGCACGCCATTCCGCATATTGGAAGTATTTTAAATAGTCTACACAGAGCATTGAGTGCTTCGCACGCCATTTCGTATATTGAGAGTATATTCAATACACAATAACTTGCGTGCTTCGCACGCCAACCCCACGGTAAAATCCACCACATGGCTTTGAACCGGGTACTTCTATGGTAGTTTACATTTTGATCGATTTTGTTGGAACCAAGCGAGCTATAAGGTCGCGTAAAAAAACAAAATGTGCAGAATAACATCCGACATTTATATTTGTAGAGAAAACTCTAAAAAAATTAATTCTCGTAGGAAAAATCTCAAAAAATAGTTACTTCCGGTCAAAAAACGTGCTTCCGGTTGTTGGATTTTTTTGGCTAACGAACTCGTCCGAGCGACGTAGACAACCAACATGTGTACCAAATTTGAACCAAATCGAACTTAAAATGCGGCCGCTAGAGTGCGAACACATATATATATGATTTTTAATGACACCCCAAAACGTGTTCTGGGGACCATGATCGGTACTCATTTGCTACTCCCGACCTTAGGTCTTACTATAAGGGCCACTGCATAGTTCTTTTTTCCTATGGAAATTCGCTAATAAAGGGGTTAAAGAGACTTGGTGAGCACCCTGTATATACATTAAACAATTTTAATTACACCCTAAAACGTGTTCTAGGAAGCATGATCGATGCTCATTGGTCGCACCACAAGAGTCACTTCAATAGCTCACATTTCCTACGGAAATTCGTTAAAACACGTTTTTATGGTAAAGTTTAGTGTTGGGATGACCTTATAATTACCGACAACATGTACAGGTTACGTTTCAAGTTAATTACGGGTAATTAAAGACTACAGTCAGGATAAAATGACACCTACTTACAGTAGTGACGTCATTTAGAAACTTGGGTGTGAAGTTCATGACCCGGTGTGACATAGTAGTTGCCCGACCCTGACTGGGCACCGGTTTGCATGGACTGTGTATCAAACAGTATAACAATCCTACACGCTGGTTATGGTTAATCCATTCAACTATGACACAAAACCCTTAAACTGTAATTACTGTAAACTCCTATAAAAGTGAGTTTAACAAAATAGTACCGGTATAACGCAAGCCCAGTGTAGTATATAATAACTAGTAGTTCTGTGAACAGTAGACCTCGCTCGATGAAATAACAAATGTGGTTTGGAGCTTAGGTTAAAAATAGTGTGCCAGTTAGGAAATAAGCAGAACGTTTAGCCAGCGAAACATTAGTTTGCAATTCCCGCGATTCCGCAGTTTCTAGTTCACGGTTTTTTATTTTCTTGAGCTATAACTGCTAAAGATTTTCTTTTAAGGGGCATCGTGTTTTATCTAGGTTAATAATGCGTAAGGTAGCTAAAAATATCGCGTTATTGAAGGAAAACATAGAATTAAATATTTACATACTTAAATAACTAAAACTTAACAATGCATTTACAGTTCCATATCATATTCCAATATTAGAAATAATGAAAACAAACGAAGTTAAAACGTCAACATGTACCAACACTTCCCACGGTGTCCAACGGTCATTTCTTGTATGTCCTTTATCGCCGCGAGGTTTCATTTGTTTCATCTCATTTTGTAATTCGAGTAAAGCTAAGTCAACTACTTTTATGGAATAATAATTTACAAGTATACAGTTCAATTCTTTGATTTATTCTCTACACTTTCTTATAGTAATGTGTCATATTTGGGCAAAATATATAGTATTCCTAAATTACTATTCAAAATAGGCCTAGTTTTATTAGCAGTCTTGTAGTACGAACATAAATACTGGTGTATTCAAAATAAGAAATTTGAAATTGATAAATATTTTTATCCAGTTTTATTTAGAACTAAATTACGACACTTTTTTACTTTCTCCCCCCTATACCATAGTATATGGAGAAAGTATTGTGTTCGTCAAAATTTTCGAGTTTGAGTTTGTGGTGGAAATATCCGTTTTGGGTCCCCCTGAACCTAAAAAAGTGGTTTTCGGAGTGATGTCTGTGTGTGTGTGTCTGTATGTGTGTCTGTGTGGATATTATCAGACCTAGAGCCTAAACCAGTCGCCCGATTTTGATGGAATTTCGTATGGAGGTACTAATCCACGGTATCTCCAGGCGTTTTTTTCATTTTTGTGATTTTTTTATTTTTAAGGGTAATTTTCCCATAAAAACCCTTAAAATAACGGAAAAATCAACTTTTCTCAAAATCGGCTTTAACGATTTTGATTAAAATTTTATAGTTTATTAGGGACCTAAAGTAAAATAAACTGTAAAGATTTAATCAAAATCGTTCGAGCCGTTTTTGAGAAAAGTTGGGTTTTCCGTTATTTTATGGATTTTTATGGGAAAACCACTTTAATACAAAATCACCTCTCCTACCCCACCCTACAAGTCACCATGAATCTGTTTGATAATTTAAATATGTTTGTGAGAAAGTATGTGCCAGTTCCTGGTACCGTTTATTATATTTATGAAAAAATTCCAAAAAATGTTTACTACTCTTTATGTAGGCCTAAAGTTGAACTTCTTTCTTTCGTTACTGAACATGCTTGTTTCTTGAGCTAATAACTTTGTTAATTTTACTTCAAGCATTTTTTTTTACTGCCATATATGAATTCTTTGAACTTTTCAAAAAGCTTTGGAACACTTTTGAATTGGTTCAGAATAAACGTATAAAAACATGGTTAAAGTACAAAAACTTGGACGATTTTTAACAAATTTGAAGTTTACGGCCATTTTGTGAACTTATCGTTAGAGATACGGAAAAAAATCAAGAATACAGTTGTGTTTAAAATCAAATTTGCTGTTAGTTTTTAAATTCGACTTACGGTTAAGCCACAAACTGGCTTTGGAAAAAAAGCTTACACTGAGAGAAACGGTGCGGCCGCCATTTTTATTTAATTTAAGGGGTTAAAAATGAAAAATGGAAAAAACCGTATATACATCGCTTGGCCTAGGAATAAGAAACATTCATGCAAAAAACCATCAAAATCGGCCAAGGCGTTTGGCCGTAATCGTGAAACAGGCAGACAGACACACAGACGAAATACCGACCGGTCGAGCTAAAATGGAGACCTCGCTTCGCTCGGTCAATTAAAACGTCAATGTTTGTCCGTGTAAACAATCTCAGGGACGGGAAATCCAAGAAGTTCCCGGACTGAGATATACGCTAGGAACACTTATAGAAGCAAAATCATGCGCCTTACTTTCATAGTAAAGCTTTGTTGACACGGTAAAGCTTTCTAATTAATCTGCCCGTGATTGTTAACGTGAGCTTACATAATGTCGGTTGTAATCTCCAGCACCACTTCTCACAACGTTACAACAATTAATAAGTTAGTTTCAAAGTATCAATACTGCATAACTTATTAACCTAAGCGCAAGTAACTCTTCCCATAACACGCCCATCCATCGACAACCCCCACGAAGCACGCTACGCTTGCATAATTAAGAAGTCGACCTACGCCACCCTTGTTGTTTATTACTTGGAGCTTTGTTTGTGTATTAATTAAAATTTGTGTTTGCAGGGGTGGACAATGGCGGAGGACACCCCGAACCGGAACCCCAGGCTGCAACCCTTGGCCGATGCTAATAAGGTAAGAGAAATTGTTATTCTAATCGAGGGAAATTATTACTGTACCAATAACTTAAAACAAATCCAGAGTTCTTCCTCTGATTGCTCTTTATGCTGGATATATAAGGTTAACGTGTATTCCTTATGCACGCATTGGTATCCCTTAAGGTTATATTATTTTATATGGCGTGCGAACCACATATTGGAATCCCTGAAGGTTATATCATTATGTTAGGCGTGCGAAGCACGCTTTGGTATTTCTTACATTGATATTAGTTCAGTTGGCATGCGAAGCACGCATTGGTATCCCTTAAGGTTATATTATTCTAGATGACGTGCGAAGCACGCATTGGTATCCCTTAAGGTTATATTATTTTGTTAGGCGTGCCAAGCACGCTTTGGTATTTCTTACATTGATATTAGTTTAGTTGGCATGCGATGCACGCATTGGTATCCCTTAACCCTGGAACCGGCAGATCGCACGAAATGTGCGATCATGACAACACATTTGTAACGCGTGATTGTATTGAATATTTGAATTTCAAAAAATCTTTCAATCTCAAAAAGACAAATATTGCAAAGGTAATGTTTCAAACTTTAATTTTTGTATTTAACATTTCTTTCTACAAGTATATTTACATATGTAATCGTTTTAAAATTTTAGTTTTCTGTAAACGTTTTGCCGCGCGTGTAATACAAAGCAATTGTACTCTATTTTGTCACTTCTCTAAAGCTGAATTGCGCTCGACCGGGATATTTTGGCAATCGATACCTTTGGATTCGTTAAGATTTTAACTTTCTAAAACTGCCATCAAATCAAAAGTCACTTGCATAGTTCCAAAGATATGGAATTGTCTGTAAACTTTTGCAATTGAGCAGATTTCAACCAATAAAACAGCACATTTTGCGTTCGAGATATCTTTTATAATTCGAATTATTTCAATAGACTTTTTGATATCTATTTATAGACCAAAGTACAATCTTTCATTTGGTGTAAAGCAAACTATATTTGACTTTTTAGATGTTTTTCAAACAGCAGTTGAAAGTACAGACTTGCGCTGAATTCATACTACCGCTTGATAGCCCAGTCGGTATAGGTTACAACTACCAGTAATTTGCAATACGGCTGATTTTTTTTATAAGTACCTTAAAGTATGTAGATTAACATAACAAAAGTTTACCAGTCTATCGATTTCCCAAAGTCGAAAAAAAATCAATTATCATTTGTTTTTCGATTATCCTTAATATTTCGAGCTGGGATGAAGATAGAGAAAAATAAAAAATACCACCGTGTAGGGGAGGTATTATTTAACATTTCTTTCTAAAAGTATATTTACATATGTGATCGTAAACAAAAAAGGACATATGTATTTCTTCCCCCGAGCAATGGTTTGTCTGGAAAAAAATAGATAATGCAGGTATGTATTTTGCAGCCGGGGAAATCACTAAAAGGGGACATCTTATTCATATATGAAGCGTTGGCTCATTCTAAATTGGCCGAATTTTAATATATCGAATTGAAACTTGACGTAGGAGTTAAAATATATATTTTAAATATTTATGCTGAGTCTCAGCTTGTTATCTTGAAAATTACCCGATCTAGGAGTCGATTTCGATTATCGATTTTAGGAGTACCGGTCCCACGAACTACTCGTAATTTCAATCGAGTCCAGTTTCGTCAATTTTTGGAATATCAACATCAAATTTGTTTTACAAGTTGAGTACACCAGTATAAATATTCTTAGTAAGTATGAACGATTTTTTCATGTTATTTTTAAAAACGAGGCGCTTGAAAATAGTCTTCTGTTTTACCTAACTCGTTTTAACTATAACACCTTTGGATTCAACGACTCAATTTTAGACATTTTTGAACATATCGATTTAAAAATTGGTACATAAGTTAAAAACACAATTGTTTTTTGCTAGGCTTATTTTAAAAACATTATTTAAAAAATTGACTAATCTGCAGCCGATTAACTCAAGCGTTTTGATGAAAAATCTAAAAAAGTATAAAATTGTACTTTTTTAAGTTACTTGTGCTTTGAAAAGTAAATAATAAAAAAGGTTTATACTCCTTGATCTTGTTTGAATATATATATTTAACTTGTAAAAAAACTTTCAGGTTGATATTTTGAAAATGTTCTAAACTGGAGCTGTTTAAAATGAATTGGTGGGTCTCGTACTCCTAAAATCGATAATCGAAATCGACTCCTAGATCGGGTCATGTTCAAGATAACAAGCTGAGACTCAGCATAAATGTTTAAAATATATATTTTAACTCCTACGTCAAGTTTCAATTCGATATATTAAAATTCGGCCAATTTAGAATGAGCCAACGCTTCATATATGAATAAGATGTTTCCTTTTAGTGATTTCCCCTGCTGCAAAATACATACCTGCATTATCTATTTTTTTTCCAGACAAACCATTGATCGGACGAAATAAATACATATGTCCTTTTTTGTTGAAACATACCTCCCCTACACGGTGGTATTTTTTATTTTTCTCTATCTTCATCCCAGCTCGAAATATTAAGGATAATCGAAAACAAAATGATAATCGATATTTTTTTCGACTTTGGGAAATCGATAGACTGGTAAACTTTTTTTATGTTAATCTACATACTTTAATGTACTTATAAAAAAAATCTGCCGTATTGTAAATTACTGGAACTTTTGGTCTAAATTTACCCCTACCGACTGGCCTATGAGTTCACAAAACACTGCTGTTTTAACGGTAATTTTTTGAATTTCCTTTGTCTGCACGAGATTTCATTTGTTTCATCTCATTTTGTGATTCAAGTAAAGCTAACTTAAATACTTTTATGAAATAACAATTTACAAGTACACGGTTCAATTCTTTGATTTATTCTTTACACTTTGTTATAATAAAATTTTATTTTTGGATAAAGCAAATATTCCTAAATTACGTTTCAAACCAGGCCTAGTTTTGTTAGCACCCTTGTAGTTGGAACATAAAAACTGGTGTTTTCAAAATAATAAATTTGAAATTGATAAATGTTTTTATACAGTTCTATTTAGAACTAAAATTTACTGCTTTTTATGTAGATCTAAAGTTGAACTTTTATTTTTCGTAACCGAACATTTTTTGTTTCTTGAGCTAATAACTTTGTAAATTTTACATCTATCATTTTTTTTACTGGCATATATAAATTATTTGAACCTTTCTCTAAAAAAAAGCTACGAAACACTTTTGGATTGGGGTTCATTTACTATTTTTGGCGAATTTTTGAAAAAATGCTTGCACACGCCAAAAAATCCATTTTTGTTAAAGCCGCCGGTTCTAGAATTAAGGTGATATTATTTTGGTATATTCAGGGGTTTCCTAAACTAAACTGCATCACTACCGCTTCGACTCATTTAAGTCTATCGTAGTAACATTCCACTCGTTCTCACTAGAACACTCTTTTCAGCGAACTGTTTATATCATTGACCTGCGAGCATTTCAATACTCTTCAATAAAACTTTTTTTAAGAATGTATACACATGAACCAATTTGACACTTTCCATATTATGGAATCAGTGTCACAGTGCAGCCAACTTTCCTACAGAAATAGAAAGTGCTCTCTATGTTCAACCGCTTTAACTTTCCAGTATTCCGCTTCGTCCAGTCATCCGAGTAGATCCGTTGGGACACAACTTTGATGCGCGACCTTTCCCACAAAAACTTCCCACCGGTCAGCCGTTTAAACAAAATTACTAGTAGTTCTGTGTACAGTAGACATAGCTCGTTGAAATGTGGTTTCGAGCTTAGGTTAACAATAAATAGTGTGCCAGCAAGGAAGTAAGCAGAAGGTTTAGCCAGTGAAACATTATTTTGCAATTCCCGCGATTCCGGGGTATCTAGTTCTCGTTTTTTCCCTTGAGCTTTAACTGCTAAAGATTTTCTTTTAGGGGGCATTGTGTTTTATGTAGGTTAATAATGCGAAAGGTAGCTGCAAATATCGCGTTATTGAGGGAAAACATGGAATTAAATATTTACATACCTACTTAAATAACTAAGATATATGTAACACATATATATTATATTATAATATTATTATTAAAACTATTCGATTGATTTCGAACAAATTTGCACCAAACATGTCAATTAGGTCTGTATAGATGCACGAAAAAAGGTTTTAAAAATTTTTGAAAAACAACCCCGTTTTTGGCCCAAAACCCCCAAAAATCTGTTATTATTATTATTATTATTATCTAAGAATTTTTAGATTTGCATACGGTAGGGTACGTTAAGGGCTACAAATAAGCTAAATTTGATCAAAATCGTTAGAGCCGTTTTTGAGAAATTTTGATTTTCCTCGTGTTTTGGCCATTTTTGGTTGGTAAAACACATTAAAAATCAAAAATTTGAAAAAATAAAAAAAATGCCTGGAGATTTTCCAGAACTACACATACATACCAAGAATTTCATCAGAATCGGACCGTTGGTATGGTCTCCAGCTCTGTACACATCCTTACAGACACACGGACAGACATCACAAAAAAAAAAAACACACATTTTTGGATTCAGGAAGCACCAAAACAAATAATTCCACTAAAAACATTTTTGGTTTCAGGGAGCACAAAGACATAAAAGTCCACTAAACAATTTTTTGGTGTTCAGGTAGCACCAACACAGATAATTCCACTAAACAATTTTTTGGGGTTCAGGGAGCACCAACACAGATAATTCCAGTAAACAATTTTTTGGTTTTCAGGGAGCACCAACACAGATAATTCCAGTAA